>PVLD010023349.1:0-27555 GCA_004027595.1 Dinomys branickii | reverse complement strand
GTATTTCCCAGTTTGCTTTTAAGTGAAGTGTAGAGCATCTGACAGCTTGTAGTGAGTGTGTTATGTGTGGAAATGTCATGTGTTACTTACAGGTCAAGGAAGTGGAGAGTTGGTGAGCCTCTTCTATTCTCCTCTTTCTAACTACAGCAACGTAGGAATCCACATATTGAGATGGCAGCATCACCAGATGGAAGAAATGTGTGTCCCTGAGTCACCAGATGGAGACTGGTGAGCTCTAGCCAACTTGCATTGGACATCATGTAAATGAGAAGCAAACTTATGTTTAAGCCTTTGAAAGTTTTGTTAATGCAGTACAGCTAATCCAATACCAACTATACTTTATGCCCATACTCTTTGAAAATATGCATTGTAGTCTCTATGAACTGATTACAGATACATTAAAGGTACATCCATTCCTGACCTAGTACATGAAATATGAGAATAGGCTAACTGGGTGTGGAAGCACATGCCTGTAGTCTCAGGAATTCAGAAAACTGACGTGAGAGGATTCTGACTTCAAGGCCAGGTTGGGGAACAGAGTAAGGCCCTGTCATTCATATATCTATCTTTTTGAGACAGGTCTCACTATGCAGTTCAGGCTGGCCTTGGACTCACTTATGTAGACCAGGATGGACTTGAACTCACAACGATTCTCCTGCCTCAGCCTCCTGAGTGCTGGGATTATAGGTGTGCACCACCACACCCGGCAAGGCCCTGTCTTAAACAAATAAAAAAATAAATAGAACAACAGAAACTAAACCAGAATAGGCTAGGTAGAAAAACATTCTGATTATCCTCCTTTAGCACCCAGATAAGTAAACAAAAGCAAATAAGCAAATACACCTGAAGTTTTTCTGTCTAAGTAGTCTTCTCTTCTAAATTACTCAGAATCTCTGAGGTTAGGTAGTTCATCAATCCAGAACTGGGAAGCACTACATCTACAGGAAATACTTGCAAGATGAGACAGAGTTTGCCTGAAGGTAGTGTTGAGGAGTATCTTTGCTTACATGGGAATGGAGGTAGAGAAAATTGTGCATTTGTAAAAGTTTTCTGCATTCTTCTCTTTCACCTTAATGTGGTGAACCATGACACTGAATGAGGCATTTCTTGTTTCTTGTTTCAGCTGAGGTTTCAACATTGAGAAAATTTGGCAAACCGTATATTCTAGAGAGAGAAAGATATTTCATGTCTGTAAGACAATAAGAAAATGTTCATAATCTTTCTGCCACTACGACAAAATACCTGAGAGAATTAATTTATAAAGAGAAAAGGTTTGTTTTGGCTCACAGCTTTGGAAATTCCAGCCTAGTATCAGATGGACTCTTATTTTGGGCCTCTGGCAAACATGCCAAATGGCATTGGCAGGGATATTGTGGTTGAGCAAGTTTCTCCTCTCATGGCTCAGAAGCAAAAATGGAAGAGAAAGAGGTTGGGGTCCCACAATCTCCTTCAAGGGCACACCTCCAATGACCTAGGGAATTCCTATGAGGCCCCATCTCCTATTCCATCATATCCCAATTGCATCACCCTGGGGAACAAGCCTTTAATATGTGGACTTTTGAGGAGCATTCAACACCTAAACTATAACAAAGAGATTATGTGTTTAGGAATCCTTTGTTTGTCACTCACCTGAAAGATGTGTGAGGGAGACTGAGGTTTGATTGAAGAAACTGCAGATGCTGTATAGTGGGTGCAGCTTACTGCTATTGCACAACACTCTTTGGATGCCTATTGAGAGAAAGAAACATTCTTCAGCCATAGGAACAGAAGAGAACTTAGAGTGAAAGTTATTGGAAAATATGGGCAAGGGATCCCTAGAGTCCAGAGGGATCTGACTGCTTGCTGTCTGACTCTTGGCTGGCCATGTCTAATATCTGTGAGAGTACAGAAGAAAACAGGGCTGGCACTTGAGCGGTTTGAAGGTTGAATGTTTAGGTCAGCAAAGGGACTGATTTCTAATGAGCTAAGTACTCCAGAAAGGACTCCTCTCAAGGAGACTCCCTGTCTCGATATTTCAGGTGGAAAGAGGCAGTATGGGGTGATAGCTAGGAGTAGAAGTGGTTGGTGGCTTGTGCACACTCACAGTAGAGGACAGAGAGGTGGGAAGTTGTCTAAAGAGGGCAGGTGCCATGACTGTGTACCCCAAATTCATATATTGAAACTTAATTTGAAATATGATAGGGCTTGTGGAGGTGTCTCTGTTCCTTCCATTTCCTCTGCCATGTGAGGAAACAACATTCCTCCCCTCTCCAGGAAATAGCATTCAAGGTGTCATCTTGGAAGCTGAGACTGAGTCTTCACCAGGCATCAAGTTTACTGGACATTCATTGTGGACTTTCCAATCTCCAGAACTGTGCCAAATAAATTTTTGTTGTTTATAAATGACTTACTCAGATATCATAGTAACATGACAGACTAAAACAGTGACAAACACAGCATAACATTGTATGAGTGAAAGAGCTGGCTTCTGTGCATCTGCTCTAGTACTAGACAAAAGCATCGTATAGTAACCACACTCTTTTGGCCCTACTCATCCCAGACTAGCCAGAGCCAACATAATGAATAGGGACTAAGAGTAGCTGAATAAAGTAGAGAACAATTAAAGAGACCATCTTCCCACAAACTTTCCTACAAGTTTCCTAGTCTGAGTCTGGTGCACACTTTGAGACAAGGGAGCATTTTTGAATTAGGTGAATGATGGTAGCTTTATTTTTAGGCTACTTTGAAATCCAATATCTGCAGATTTGTCAGTGGAAATTAATAAAGGTGTATCTCAGCTCACCAAGTGCAGGTCATTCAATATCCTGTGTATGTCAGGAATGATTTTTATGACATTATTGCTCTTTGTCTTAACTGGAGTGCTCTGTTAGCGTTTGTTATGGTTTAAATATGAACTATCCCCTAAGGACTTATGTATTGACATCTTGACCCCCCCAGTGCAGCAATACTCAGAGGTGAGGGTTTTGGAAGATGATTAGATCATAGGGACACTAACTGGATCAGTGGATTAGTTCACAGATAAGTTCACAGCTCAATGTGCTGTTAGCAGGTAGGGCCTAGTTGGAGGAAGTAGGCCCCTGGGGGGTGTGCCTTTTAAGGGTATTTTTTTTCTTTTGGTTCCTTTGCCTCTAGATCTTCCCTGTCCCCTGTTTCCTGGCTGACACCAGGTGAGCAGCTTTGCTCTGCCACACTCTCCCACCATGAAGTTTCTGTATTGGAACTGGCCCACCATGGACTGAAACCTCTGCAATCATGAACCAAAATAAACATCTCTTCCTTCATGGTGTATATGTCAGATGCTTAGTTCCAACAGCAGAAACGTGAATCATGTAGCTTGTGTCTGTTGGGCCTGCTGCTGCAATTGGTATTTAACATGCAGTACAGATGGGAGATATATGCTAAATTCCTTTTTATTGGACAAATTTGGCTGAATGGGGAGTTAAAAATGGATTTAACTACTGGGTTTAAAAGTGGGCACAATGACATCTCCTTCTGACATTTTTCTACACCTTTCTTTGTATAAGGTAGGCGATAAATTGCTTTTTCAGTTATTTCATATTTAGGAGTCTTCATGGACCTGCAAGAGAGGCTAGGATATCTGCGAACTTAGAAATGAAAAGATTTAAATGAAACTGAATTATGTAAGACATCTCATAATGGAAATCAAAGCAAAGATAAGGACTTGAGCTATGGTTGTGGCAGCTTATAATTGGGAATGGAGTTTAAGATAAAAAAAAAAAAATATATATATATATATATATATATATATATATATATATATGGAAGACCAGTTAAGAGATAGCCTATCATGTCACTTAATACTAGTACTATCCACCTACTAAATAAACCTGTTTCCATGGAATCATCCTACTCTTTATTCCTTCAGATAACTTTATTTTCTAACTCATCAAAAAGATCTGACCTACTCTTGAAATGCCCTCTAAATTTACCCCTTCATTTCCAGTATCCACTGTCCTGATGAACTTTACACTATTTGCCATTCCTTTTCAAGTAGTCCCCTGATTAGACTCACTCCATTTTCTCCCTAATTTTCTTCAGCCCACAATCCACATGGACACAAGTGTAGTCCTTCCAAAAATCTTCCAGAGATTCTTCTAAAATGTTGGAGCCTGAACAAAAGTATTCCTGCCTACAGTGGTAGGTATAGAATGTCTCTGCCCAATGTCTCTGCCCTAATCCCTGAGCCCTGTGACTAGGTTATACCATATTATATGACTAAAATAACCTAGTAGATACACTTAGGGTTATATAACTTAAATGAAGGAGAATATTCTGAATTATCTAAGTGAGCTGAATCTAATCAGCTCTTAATAGCAGAGAACTTTCTCAAGATAGATGGAGGCAGAGAGATATTGAAAAATCAGGAGTTAGATTCAAACCATGAGGACTCATTCAGGGTCACTGGAGAGAGGAAGGAATGTGGGTAGCCCTTAAGAATTGAAACCGAGTCCAAAGCCAATGGTCAACAAAAAACAAACAAACAAACAAAAAGTCAAAAACCCCAAATAAACCAAAACCAATGGTCACCAAGAAAAAAGAGACCTTTATTTTACAACCACAAGGACCTCAAATTTTTTAGTCAGTAGTCTGAAGAAGCTTGGAAGAAGATTCATCCTCAGAATCTTCAGAAAAGAATGAAGCATTGTCACACCTTGACTTTGGTTTTGAGGGCCTCTAAGCAGAGGTTCTGTTGAGCCACACTGTACCCAAGTTCCTGACCTATAGAACTACAAGCTAGTAAATGGGTGTTTTTTTGTTGTTGTTGTTTTGTTTTTTTTGTGGTACTGGGGATCGAACTCAGGACCTTGTGCTTGCCAGGCAAGCACCTATTCCACTGAGCTATAACCCCAGCCCCAGTAAATGGGTATTGAAAACTATTAAACTATGGCTATTTGTAGTACCAGCAATAGATAGCTAATACATTTTCCCACTTGTGTCAACCGAAAGAGACAAACAGGAAGGGGTTAGGAGGGGGAGGGCTCTACAGATGAGGAGCAATTTTACCAAATAACTCAGAGTTATAAAGTAGAATCTGGAAAGCTCATCAATAAACGAAAAAGAACAAAGACGCCACTTCCCAGACTCTCCAAGGAAAAGTACAAGGGAGGTGGGAGGCAAATCGTGTCTCACAAACCTGAAGTGATCATTTTAGCTCAAGCAGGGAGGTGAAACGGAAGGTGTGAGACGGAAGACAGGTTCAAACTGGAGCGGCATTCCCCAAGGCTGGATTCCCTCGACTCCACTTGGACCAGCACCTTGGTTAGTCATTGTAGCTGGATATAATGAAAAACTCTGAGAAAAGTAAACATACCCTTTCAAAATATTTGTGGCTCCTCCACTGGGTGTTCACACATGGATCATGATAAGTGGCAATGAAGACAGGATTCCTCATGTGGGGGAGCATGTAGCTGAACAAAACATCCATCTTTGGAATAAGGGGTCAATATGCATTACACAGAGTTACTAAAGCAACACAGGAGAAGCACTTGCCTTTCCCTCCCAGCTCTTCACGCTCCACCCTAACCCTGGCCTCGGGGCTCAGCCCTGCTCCCAGTGGGGCTCTCTTCCTTCTGACATTTTCCTGTGAGTTGCCCATATGGCTTTAATGAGAAATGGCAGAATAACTAACAGCAAGAGATGGCCTCTAGGGGTGAGACAGAGGCAGGGAAGGAGGTGGGTAGTAGAAGGCATAAAGCAAAGACCTGCTTTTCGTTTTATCAGTCCTTCTTACTATTTGACCTTCATCATTTAAAATAATTTCATTGATGAAAAAGAGCAAATTATAATAAAGAATGACAGAGTTGGTTTGAAGCATTTTCCTTCAAAGCATCCCACATTGCTTCCCAGCCACTGATTTGGGAAGCTACCCCAGAACTCAGTCTCATGATTCTGTTACCTCAGTGGGGAATGACCTTCTCTTTTCTTTGCCTGGGCAAACTGAATGGTGCTGTTATTACCCAGGTCAACAGTGATCATCCCATGAAACCTGCCACAACCGACAGGCTTTTTATCACTTAAGTAGAGTCTTGTTCACACTGTACAGAGTTTGCATGTACATTTCTGTTGCTATTTTGAGCGTTTCTTGAAGTATATGACAGTGCCTATTTCATTATCGAATACCCATCCTCTGACACAGAACTAGGTGTTAGGAAAGGCATAGTAATCCTTTGCAAACAAGTCACTGAATACTGCCCATTGTGACTTTTCCTGTCTCTTGGTGACTTATTTTATTTTAATATCAGTTTTACCTTCTGTGATCCTGACATTTAAACTCTGGTTTCTCTTCATCTGAGATGGCTCTGAAGTTCATTTTGACCAGATTTTGCCTGAGGAAATAAATTTCAGTGATGGAGGACTTAGTTATCCCGTGTGACTTGCCCTCGGCACCAAAGCCCCCTGGAGATAGTCCTAGTTGCTTGTGGACACAAACAGGGGTTTGTAGTGCATGTTTAGCTGGAAGGCTTTACCAATCTTTATCCTTCAACTTACTCATATAATGCAGAATTTACTGTCCAAAGTAGAAGTTTAAAAGCTTATGAAATAAACTATTGGTTATGACTAGTCATATATTCTTTTGCTAAATAGCTTTTATTTTGGTACAAAATCAAAATTTTTCCGTCTTTTTAAGACAAGGTTTCACTATGCAGTTCAGGCTGGCCTTGAACTCACTTTGTAGCTCAGGCTGGCCTCTAACTGACAGGGATCCTCCTGCCTCAGCCTCCCAAGTGCTGGGAATATAATCATGTACCACCACGCTCGACTGATCAAAAATTGTTAAACACATGCATTCTATTTTTCATTCATATAACTTACAAAAGAATTAAGGCTGTCTGAAAGAAATGGAAGCTATCTCTGACACATTGTGATTGGTACCAAAGAACAAGGACTTAGCAGTAAAACAGAGAATCATTTGCCACTAGCTTTATTCCAATTGTTCATTTTTATTATGCAAGTAAAATATGCTTCCATATTTGGACATTTTTTCACACATTTTGTCTAGACTCCTCTTGGTGTATCAAGTGAGAAACACCTGTAGATGGCGAAATGGAAGACAGACTTTCTTACCCCGACCTGCCGATCCAAGAACACGATGAGTGGAAACCACAAGAAAGGAAAAAAAAAATCTTTCTGGGCGGGAAAATAATGATTCATCATGTTTTTGTGATAAATGGAGTTGTCAGTTCATGAATTCTCAGTAATAGGTTTTCACTTGTTAGGGCCTAATAAGCCATTATTTTACTGATAGGACATAGCACATTCCTATTCCTGGTATGTACAGCTGCCAAATTAGATTTGTTGGCATCTGCTGATGTCTTACCACATCTAATAAATGTGTTCTGCTCATTCTAATGCTGCCTCTAAAAAGGAAGAAGTATTCACAATGATACCAACAGCTGTGGAGACTGATGTTTTCTTCAAAGAAGGAACAAACATAGGACACATTCTCATTTCAGCACAATTTGTTCATGATAAGCTGTCCAGAGCTGGATAGAAACTGTCTGACCTTCTCAAAATAGAAAAGGTCATCACAGCCTAGCTTTTCAAAAGCTGAGCTGGCTACAGCATCTCAAAATTGTGAAGATTCTTCTCTTTCTCCACCCTCTCTGTGGGATGTAGACCATGTCCCAGGTTATTATTATTTGATTGAAGTTTCAGCCTCAGAGATGAACGTATTTAATGATTCCAAGCCCCTAATATCTCAACAAAAACAGCTACTTTTCTCTTAGAACCAATTTCTCTTAGAACCAATTTCTTTATATTTGTCATCATAGATCATCAGAAAATGTGACAACATAAAATTCATGCACCTTAAAGAACTCTTTATATAGATTGCTAGCTAATGCTAATTACAAATAACTTTCTTTGTGCTAATGTAATCTATAAGCTCATGCTTCCAGAGTCACTGTTTTTGGATTGATGAAAGTTTTCGGTTTATTAACCACCTGCATTTCTTTTTACCTCCTGTTTTCTGAATGTTACAGGCTTGTGCAGAAATTGGACACTCAAGCCCCAGGTCTCATCTATAGGCTGGAAATTCCACTACCAACCTCGTGTAGGTGTTGTACTAACTTTGTCTCCTAGACAAGTATAGATTTGGAAAGGCTTTTTCTAGAAGGCTGGACAGAAATTTAAAGGGTAGAACTGGGGTACATGATGGAGAGAGGCAAATTGGCAGGAGACCAGAGTTCTAATCCCTACTTGGGTAGCTGCTTTCTTTGTGACCTTGAACAAGTCAGTTAAGCCCCCAATTTTTTCCTCCATAAAGCAAAATAATTGGCTCAGTATTCTCCAAGAGCCCATCATTTTACAATTCTGGCTTCTACAATTGTACTTATCTGTATTCGCTCAAACTAGATAATCTACTTGTATGAAACTGTAGAATTAACTCAGGCTTCCTGCCTCTGCATAGCATTATTCTTTAATTTATAACAAATACTTTATAACAAATTGTGTATTTCCCGAACATCAGTCTTTCCTTATGAGTTTCAGATTTGTGTCACACACATGCGCCACATTTATTTTCTTTTCTAAGAACTTTTCTTTGAATTGACTTACTGTTTTTTAAAACTCAAGCTTGTTTCAGAAAATACAGTACCATTTCATTAAAATGATACATACATATCAATTGTAGCAGAAATAATCACAACATAAAAAAATCACTTAGGGGTAGTAACCCTGAATTGCTTCTGCAAAGGCCCAGATAAGTAGAATGCTTAGACCAGATAATCAGCTGTAGATGGATATCCAAAAGCCATTCCAGCAATATTACCTGTTAAAAATTAAGGAAAAATATAAATGCTTTCAGTTGAACTGAGAGAATGCATTGGTACCTAGCTATAAAACATGCTAACAATAGTTCTTTAGGCAAAATGGAAGTGATATTATATTACTACTTGGATTGTCAGGAAAAAATGAAAATCAGTTCCTGGAATGTTAGCTGCTTTCCTGTTAGGACTTTTGCGATTAGACTGAGATTGCCTAGATAACCCAGTATCATCTCCTCATTACAAAATCCTTAACTGTCACATTTGCAAAATCGTCTTTGTCATCCATATTAGTGAGGATTCTTCAGAGAAAGAGAACTAGTAAGAGGTGATAGATAGATAGGAAATTTGTTACTGGAATTGGCTCACAAAATTATGGAGGCTGAGAAGTTCTAGAATATGCCATCTTCAAGTGAAAGCACAAAAAAACTGATGGTGTAATTCAGAGACCCAAGACCTGAGAGGGAACTCTGATGTCCAAAGGCAGAAGATGGATGTCCCAGTTCAATAAGAGATGGAGAGAACTGAAACTTCCTCCACCTATTTTTTTAAAATCTGGGACTAAAACTGATACCAATTCTCATTGGTGAGGGTGGACTTTCCACACTCAATCTACTGATTTAAGTGGTGATTTCTGCACACACTCTTAATGACACATCCAGAAATCAGGTTTTATCAGGTATCTGTTCCTGCCTTCCTTAACTCAGTCAAGTTGACACATGAAATTACTCATCATATCATCTAAAGCAACATCTTCACAGGAATCAAGGATTAGGGCATGGATATCTTTGGGGGTCATTATTCTGCCTGCCTCACAATAGTCTGCATATAACATTCCCAGATAGGATACATTCACCCAGGGTCTCAGGGCCATGAAATGAGGGTGTAAGGAGCATAACTGAATTTAACAGTCAAAAAGATTCCCTGTTGCCAGCCTCTACACCCACTTCATTAATGAATTTCCTGAGGGCACCTCTGAGAATGGTCTACACCCACCCCCTTCTGCTGTGTGCTCTTCTACTTGCTTATAGATGGGGGTGTCAGTATAGGAAATAGCCAAGGACATGTGGTAATTCTACTTCTTTGTGCTCTGCAGTGCTCTGAGCCCACAGGGTTTCATAAATCATATTAGTGATGGTTCATCCTTAGTGCTTTCATGGAAAATATTGGTTGGTTTCCCCCAAACCAAAATCTATGTGTCCAAAGTGAATTGAAAATCTCTGGCACTCAGTGGCTGACACTGCCCCTGCTTTCTGGCCTCTGCAGAAATTTGTGTCTAAGGAAGAGGTCACAATAGAAAGGATCTTGTTCTATTCTCACTCTTTGGGTTTGGAAAGAGCACGGGTGTGATAGAGTAGAAAAAACAGGAGAGAATGGCTACGGGGAGTCCAAAGTGAGAGGAATCCTTAGGGTCAGTTCTCAACCAGGGCTGCATGTTGTAATCTCCTGGGGAAATATAAACAGTACTCTTGTTCAGCCTGCCATGCTAGAGACTCTAACTCAACTTTCCTGGGGAATCAGAATTTTGAGAGCTGGGTGCGGTGGGGGCACACCTATAATCCCAGCACTCTGGAGGCTGAGGCAGAATTTCTGCAGATTTGAGGCCAGCATGGGCTACAAAGGGAGTTCACAGACAGCCTGAAGGACATAGTGAGACCTTGTCTCAAAAACAAACGAAGAAAAACAAATTTTGAAAGCTCCCTAGGTGATCCTAATGTTCATCCAGAGCTGAGAAACACTGAGCAACTTTGTTATGGTTGATACATTGTGTCAACTTGGAGAGTCTAGAAGTTTGGCTGAGTGACTCAGCAGGAAGCCAAGGTGCTTACTTTGTATACGTCTTGAGCCTGTAGAAGAGGAGGGCATGGAGATTATGTGGGTGGTACATGCCCTAGCCTGTTTACAATGTAAGGGGGGTAGAAACAGGCTGCTTGCCCACCATTCCTCCCTTTTACTGGTTGTTTTTGCTGTGCTCTGCTGTCATGAGTGTTTTCTCTCTGCCATATGCCACTCTGCCTCAGAACCAGCCAAGTATGGACTGAAACCTCCACAAACTGTAAGCTAAATAAACCTTTCCTTCCTTCATTTTGGGTGTTGGGTATTTTGTCTCAGCAAGGAGAGAAAAGTATCCAAGACAAACATACACAAACAAGGCTGTGTCAGAGAGACTCAGAAGTGCAGTCCTTTCCCTCACAGACGTTATCTACACCAGGCCCTCACCTATTTGACCTGAGGGTCCTGTTAAAAGCTGATGCTGAGCTAGGAGGAGGCTGAGACAGGAGGATCACTGCAAATTTGAGGACAGCATGGGCTACAAAGTGAGTCCAAGGCAAGCTGAACTGCATAGAGAGACCCTGTCTCAAAAAGACAAAAAAAAAAAAAAAAGGAGATGCTGATTAGGCAGGTGTAGAGCAGGGCCTACTTGTCCACAGACCACATGGGAAATAGTAGTAAGGCTCTCCCAACCCAGCTTATGGAAAAGATCATGGAGGCCCAGGAAACATGAGTGATTTACCAAAAGCTTGTGGCTGATTTGGAACCAGGATCAAATTTCCTTCTTCCTTGTGTGGTGAACCTCGCACTTCACATGCCTCTGTTGGGTGAGAAAGAGACGGCTCTGGAAGCCATCGGTGAAAACAGAGCACTGACAGACTACACAACATTTACCCAAATTAGTAACTGGGAAAGAGAAAAATGACAATTGTATGAACCAATTATAATAATCCCTTATTGACAAAATGAGCATAAGTTATTTATTTGCTTAATGTGCCAAACTCTGTGTTGAGCTTGTCTAAATATGTATATAGATGGTTCCTCACTTAGATAGTTATGATTTTTGATTACGATTTTTGACTTATGATTTTTTACTTTATGATGGTGTGGAAATGATATTCATTTGGCAGAAACTGTACTTCAGATTTGGAAATGGAATCTTTTCCCTGGGCTAGTGTTATGTGGATCACCTCTCTCTTGTGATGACGGGCAGTGGCAGAGATCCATAGTTCTTAATCAGTAATGTAACTGTGAGCAGAAACGACCCAGACCCTGTAGTGTGCAGGGTTGTAAGCAGGGCTGTTCACTACTTAGTGATATTCACTACTTTTTATTTTTTTACTTATGATATTTTCAATTTGCCATTGGTTTATTAGGATGTAACTGCATCATAAGTAAAAGAGCAGATGCATAAACTTGGTCTTGGCTCAAAGAATCAGACCAAATCTCTCTGGTGAAAGGTGCTCATTTAAAGCCAGGCACACTCAGATGGATATGTGTGTGGCTGTATGGCCAGTGTTACCACTACCAACAGATTCTTTTCTTTTCTTCCCCTCTTTTCTCTTCCCTCTCTCCAACTCTTCCTTCTTTCCTCCCTCCCCCCTATCCTCCCCTCACTTTACTCCTTTTTCTTATCATCTTTCCTTGTTTCTTTTACTATATTTTTTAGTTCCTTAGATCCCTTCCTTAATTTACTCTCCTTCTGTTTCTCCTTCTTTCTTCCCTCCTTTTCATAACCACTCAGTGGGTTCCCTTTTTTAAAGAGATAAAAACCCAATAATATAATAACAACAATAAAAACAAAACCAAAACAATAAAAACAATACAGGATTCCAAAACAAGATAATAAGAATTAACAATGGTTGTTATATTACATATTCTTATCTTCAACAAAGTCTCTCAGATTACCAGATGTAAGAGTGTAAGATTGATCAAACAGTTAAAGATAATAACAATTAATAAAAAAACATTAGAAATGATACAGAGCTTCATTAAATAAAGTGTAGGAATTCAGCAATGGTTGTTATATTGCATATTGTTGTCTTCAAATTAGTTGTTCTGATTCAGTGGGTTCCCTTAACGTCTTCAGTCTGCAAGAATCTATCCACCCCAAATCAGTGCAAATATTTTAGAATGCTTATTTATTGAAGCTGGGCAATACAACAGCAGGAAAAGTCAATGCTGCCAACTTTACCTGTTTATAACATGGCCAAGTGGAAGGAAATAGGCTCTGCTAAAAGTTCTATATCCTGCGAGAGGACTGGCCTCTCTTAGCTCATTGCCCTTGGACTTTTACAGATTTGATTTTCCTCACTGGTTAAAAAGGTTAGTATATTCTTTTTCAGCATTGTTAAAGATCATACAAGGTAAATGTAGAATTCCTAATGAATGCTGCTGTCGCTGTTGTTTGCCTCAGGCAAACTCTCAAGACAGTAAAATGACTATAAAGGAGTAAATGATGTACAAGGAGGACTGTGTCTTTATTTTCTCATTTACCTGACCCTTGAAAACACCAAGATAGCTTGGCAAGAAGACGTGCTAAAGCAGCCAGGCCCTTTCTGGTGAGTACAAGCCTGATGCTTGTGTGCTCCAACTGGTCCCACGCAGATGGCTGTTTGTCATGTGCTGCGGCTCTGCACAGGCTTTTAGTGACACACCCTGATTGATCTGCATTTGGAATATGGTTTCTATTGCCAGTTTGTCTGCTTGCTACAGTGCCACTTTATGAAAACCAAAATGAAACCATATATTGCTTGAAAAAATTACCACCCAAGGATGGCATTTATTCTGATAGAATGGCTGGAAAAAGTTGGTATCAAACAGAAATAACGAATGTGAATAGGACGCCGAAACCCCATCATGTCAGTTGCCACCATTCTTACTGGAAGTGACATCTGAGGAGGCTCTTCTACTTGATCTTTCTTCTTTAATTTATACTAACTTTAAAGTCCATCCTACATCTGAAAATACCAATGGCATGAAAACATGACATTAGCCTGAAGATTATAAAAATAAATGTAGTTCATGCACTTCTTGTGTTTGTCTTCTGAAAAGGTAATATTTAGACATAATAGAGGAATGCAAAGTATCTTTGCATTATAAGTGGAAAAATAGATTATGGCTTTGATTATATACCCTACTACATGAGTGACAATTAAACAGGCTATCTGTATGATCTTGGGCTGCCTGTTTAAGAGCTGCTTGGGGAGATTTTAGGGTTCTGTCGTTCTGTCCTTGAGGGTTACAAGTTAATGCAGCTGGGATTGGATCTGAAATTGTATTTTTAAATTCCTAGTAGGTGGTTTTTCAATGAATCTAGATTTAACACACGGAAGGCCACATGAGGATATGTGATCTCTGGTAGCAAGGCAAACAGCTTTGTTCAAATATGATTGATTGACAACAAAATTAGATCAAAGAGGCAGTGAGTTTTTGGAGAAAAAGTAGTGATTCCAGAGAAAACAGCTGGAAATTCTTGAGTACTTACTATGGCTCAGCCAATGGGCTAAGTTATTTAATCCTCTGCACTTACTTATTTATTTAGTTTTAGCAAATGAGGAAACTGAAGCTTAAAACTTAGGCACCTTGCCCAAAGTGTCACAGTTACAAGTGTTGGAGTGATGGTTTCACTCTATGTCTACGTAACTCCATTGTGCAAAGCCCAAAGAAAAAAGACAAAGAAGCTGCTTTCTCCTCCCAAAGACATACATTTTTGATTTGGAAAAAGTTAGATTTATTTATATACAATTATTGCAAAGGTCTGACAAAAGGAAATAAGGTAAATTTTAGGTGCTATAAAATTTGCATTATATTGTGGAGGATGAATCTTGTTAACTGTGGTTTAAAAAGAAACTTATACTTGAGGAAAGTCAGTTATTAAAGATCTCTATGATTAATTTTATTTGGTTGACACCAAAGTGCAGTGTATATTCTGGTATTGCTTTAAATGTCACAAATCAATATTTTAAAGATAATATGATCTATATACTCTTCTTCTGCTTTGTTAGCTTATAATAGCCTAATAAAACCTGACAATGGAACGAAAGACTTTCCTTGTGGTGATATTTTAATTGTCATAAAAATGTCATATAAGATTAAGGGGCCAGCTGAGTCCTTATAGTTTCTCAGGGAGTAGAGGAATCATGAAAAAAATGTATATGTTATTTCCAGCATAAAATACTGGCCATGATTTCTTTCACAATGTTCTTTTTACGTGAATTTGGCAAATACAAAGCCATGCATTATCCTAATTCCTAGAAATGCTCTTCCAAATGCTTACATGTGGCTGCATCTTCTCCTGTCTTCCAGCAGACTGAACTGGTCTCCATGGATTAAGCATAAGCTTGTTGTGGTTCCAGCTCCTCCTGGAGACAGCACCTCCTCAATTTGATCCTTCAGTGTAAGGAGGTTAATACCATCCTAGCCCAGACTCATTTCCCTGACCATCCTTGCTCTGTTCTGACCTCTATTTTAAAAAGCATAAAATATAATAGCAATATAGACAAAAACAAAACAAATGAGAAACAATATAAGTGATGGAGGATTTCATAACAAAATACAGATTATATTTCCCAGGCTCCTTTTCTTGCTGGCTTTCAGTTAGTTTCAAAGGCAGACCCGACTGAACTCTGGAGGGTGGTAGAAATACTAGGATTTTTCTGCTCCTTCTGTTTGAGTTGTGTTTTCTTTACTGTGTTCAAATGTAGCTCCATTAACAGCTGCCTCTTCATGGTCCTTGATTTGTTGTCTTGTCTTCTTCACTCCATTATTTTTCAAAATCTTGAAAAAGCTGATATATGGGTACTTTTCCTTCATCACTAGCCACTGTCAGTTGACTTTCTTATTAAACGTGCATTGAGGAAAATTCTCACCAACTTCCTTGTCAACCAATCCTGTGATATCTCCTCAGACTTTTAAAGTGCTCCACAATGTCAACCATCCCCACTTTTCTAAAACCATTGTTTTCCTTTCCCCTGATGGTGTTGTATCTGTGATGATTCCCATGAGAGTGGCTCTTCAATCTTGTTACTGATTCAAATTGTTTTAGAATACTGGATACTTCATGTAAGTATTCCACATACTTCTTCCATTCAATTCTTAAAAAATGGAATCTTCAAGTTCATCAACGAGAGCTAACTAATGGAGCTTTGTCTCTTGAAATCACAGTGCCAGAGAAGGTACTGAAAGAAAATTTTATTTAATAAATTAACAAAATAATTATATCTTCATGAGATTATAAAATTTCACATGTACTAATAAATATGAAATGCTTAATAAAATACCTGGCATAGATCATGTGACTAATAAATATTAGGTGAACCATTCTATATGGCAGATGGGGAAGGAGGAGAAGAAATGTGAGTTGGGAATGTAGGTTGGCAGTAAATATGAAGATCTTGTAAAGAGTATGTATTAACTCATTTTCTGTTGTTATAACAAAACATAGGAAGCTTGGGTAATTTGTAAAGAAAAGAGGTTCACTTGGTTCACAGTTCTGGAGGTCCACAGACACAGTATCAGCACCTACTCAGTTCTGGTAGAGCCCTCTTGGCTTATCACAACATGACAGATGGCATCATAGTTGGAGCACATGTGAGGAGAGATCACATGGCAAGACTGGAAACCACTGAATGGGAGAGGCAGACTTGTTCTTTGGATAATAGCAGGTCTCATGGGAAATAACCAGAGCCTCATAAGAACTAATTAATCTTCTCAAAGGGCAAGGCTCCAAGTGATCAAGTTACCTCCCACTGGGTGTGTTATGGCTGGTGTCCTGATGGCCCCCAAAGCCTCATGTAGTCATAGGTGGTGCTTTTTCAGAGCTGGCTGGATCTAGAGTGTATAATTCTGGGATTAAGGGTGTGTGATTACTAAATCAGTCCACCGATTGGTTTGGCCCTTGACCTAAGCTCAGTAGCCTAGAATTATCACAAAAGGGAAGAGAAAAGCTGATACTGTTTCTTGGACTTCCTGCTTGTGACTTTTGCCTTCTGTCAGCCATGAATTGCTTTTCCTCTGTGATGCCCCTCTGCCATGCCACCTTGCCTTGGAGCCAGCCCGCTATGAACTGAAACCTCTACAAACTGGGGGATAAATAGACCTTTCCTCCTTTAAATTTGAGTGTTGGATATTGGATTTGTCTCAGCGAGCAAAGTAACACAAGGTGCCGCCTCTTGAAAGTTCCATTCTGTCACAACATCACACTAGCAGTTACCCTTTCAACACACGAACCCTGCTGGTGTATATTCAAACTACATAGTAGAGCTTGACCGTCTAACTGATTATCTACCTAAAACTTGGCTATTTGACAAGCAGTGTTGTTAAGCTTGGAGAAAATCATTACTGGCTGTACAGTGGGCAAAGCAGGATATGTGAGCATCCTAGCCATAGTACCTTATGTAGTGCTGATGTTGTTTTGTAAGTTTTGGGGAGACTCTGCAGGGCTCACTGAAGTCTCTGGACTTACTTTTCCTCATCTGTAATCTGTTTTCCACCAAAATATCATAACTCTATCATTTAGCAAAAGATATTCTCTAGGATTTTTTCCAACTTTTAAAACTTTACTTTTTCCACATTTTCTTAACTTATTCTCAGCTCACTAATCTTCAAAGAGTATTAAGAGAGTGATCACCTACTCAATGCCTTCCTGTACAAGGCAGGTCCCATAGTAAGTGATACCACTGGGAGAGAATATTTAAGTGTGTGTGTGATCAGATGTGTCATTACAAAGGTTACTTTGGTGTTGGTGTGGGGTATGGTTGAAAGTAGAGGCAGGAGCAGAAGGCATAGGAGAAGTACACATAAGTAGCTCAAGCAAGGCATGATGAGAGTTTGAAGTGACAGCAGAGACAGAGATGAAACAACATGTTTGAGCCATATTTAGAAAATAGAATCGGTGAGTCTTGGTGACCAGTTGGTTAAAGAAAAGTCAATGTTAACTCCAAACTTCCTAACTTGGGAGAGAGGAAAGAGGAAAGGCAAAGGGAGGGAGTAGGTTTGGGCGTAAGGAGTCTAGGCAGTTTGAAGCCACATGAGGGGAGATGTCCAACAGAGAAGGTTTGAGTCTAGCCCTTAGGAGAAAGCTCTGCTTGTGAACCAGTGTTTTAGAGAAGTGTATGGCTATCACTTCTCAGCATTTTGGCTAAGATCAGGTGTGGAGAAGTGCATGGCTGACATCCCAAGAATATGTGGGAAATTTTTCCAGGCTAGTTTAAGTGCCTTACTTTTATCATCTCCACACCACTTTATGATTGTCACTTTCCATCACCTATGACTCTTCCCTACCCATCCTGGGCTATAGCCACAGGTTTTTGCTGTTTTCTCCTTCAAACACCAGTGAACTCATTGCCTGTTCAGATACTTCATATTCACATGTTCACATGGTGCCTGATGCCCCCATGGATACCTACACATATTCAACAAATGAATGAAGAATAAAAGGATGGCTTGTACCATTTCACATGTATTGTATATTCTGGACAACTTGACCCTGCACTTTCTAGTATCCCTTGGACCACTACAACTTTCTGCTCTGGGTCTTGGAATGTATGACCCTCTTAGGTAACACCATAGGACCTTTTCTTTATGCATATGTCCCTTTAATTAATTTCATCCTGGTAAAACAATCCACTATAAACTCTTACATCTCTCTCCAAAAGGATGAGCATGTGACTCTGGTGGTCATTTGTAGTCCTTTAGTCAACTGGTTGCAGTGAGTACGCTCTTTTCTGTAACTGATGTACAGACAACTGGAGGGCAGTGCATTGTCTTTGCACTTGGTTCACTGGCTGTGTTGCTATAATCCAGCAGCAGGGTGGAGGAGGGGCATTGTGTAATGACACCACACAGGAAAATGCAACCCTTGAGGGAGAGAGGGAGAAATTCAATGAGTGTGTCTGGTGTCATTCTTCATTGCTAATAGAAAAAATAAACACCATGTTCCAAACCTTCATTTCTATGTTCCTTCTTCTGTTTATCCACCTGTCCATCCTTTCTATTAGTACTTTGACTACCTGCTACTGGACTTGTTTTAGCAGTACTTGGAATACTATTCTTGGCTTTCCTGTGGCCTTATCTCTGAAAATAGCATCACTTTTAAACCTTTCTTCTTACAAACTACTGGTTGTTGTACCCGCATGATCAGTTTATCCCCACTGTGCTACCTGGACCAGTAAGGAAGATTTTGCCACTTCAAGCCCAGCCCTTCTCTTCAACATTTACGTAGCAATAGGGGACTCAGTATAGAGTTTAGAGTACTGGAGTAGGTCCAGAGCTTAATCTGGGTAACTGAAGCACCAATCTAAATTTTAATTAATTAATTAATTCATTCATTCATTTTTGATGGATAGATATTTTTTGGCATGGCCTTTATTTTCTGTCTCTCCTGTCTCTCTGTTTGGGTTCACAATAAATTGCTGTTGCTGCTGTTGTCTGTATTTAATAACTTCCATTTTGAAGCCAGAGAAAAGTCTGATGACTCCACTCTGTTCGTATTTCCAAGGTGGATTCTCTCATGCCCAATTCTCTTGACTTGGGGTGACCTCAGCCCTAAATCCATTGAAAGACAAATGGCCCAAAGGAGGTGGACATGGAATGTATACATTGAAGAATTTGAAATTTGAATCTGATGACTTTAGCATTTAAACTTTCTTTAACACTTAAGACTTAAAATTTTTAAAAATATTATTAAGCATTTCCCACGGATGATTTGCTTAATTGCTTGTGTGAAAAGATTTAAAGTCAGCCGGCTCTCTGCCAATTGTGCTTTTCTTCCACGAGCTTACTTTCAGTTTTGAACATCTGCTCCCAGTGCCTGATTCTCTCTTGTGCCTACCAGCCTTTTCCTCACCACCTGGTCCCAACTTGCCACTCCATTATATGGCTTCTTGTCAAATAGCCGCTTATGCTCTGGCACTCACACACACATGTGTGCAGACGTTTCAGACCCACAGCCTTCTGTTCTGAAGCTATGCATATGGCAGGCAGATATTCTTTTCAAGAATATCAGGTTCAATGCCGTTGTTGCATGAAGTTCACTGGATAATGCCCCGATCAAAGAAGACTCATTTTCTGGCCACTGATATCTGTGCTCTTCTGATATCTCTGGGCTCTTGAGAGAAAACCCTGAACAGAGCAAATGGAGATACCCAGTGAAGGGCTAAGGAAAGATACTAGCTGTATGCTTGAGAGGGAGCTCAAAAGTTAGATGGGGCTTGGATGTATCCAGTATTTCTCTGGATGGCAGGAGCTCTTGCCATCTGATAATCAATTCCGTTGTTTTCTGTAAGAGTAGTTCATGTCATTTCCACATTCTCGGACAATGAGCCCAGTGTCCCTCAAGAGGCTGTCTTCTTGCTTACATACTTCACCAATTGGTCTGCTTTCTAGAGCTCTTCATGCAACTGACTTTGAAAGCTTATAATTATCTGGAAAAATTTTAGCTATGTAGTTAAATTAATCTAGATGTGCTTTTAACTCTGAATAGCTTCAAATAATTTAAATGATTATATATTTAAAAAAATAAGATCTTTTCTGAGAGTTCTGAATTTTTCTCGCTAAAGAAACTGAAGTTGTCTACCGCAGACTTGAGATCAGGCTGCCCTTCAAGAGTGATCTTTGTACTAACTCCAGGATCTTATCCAAGCTCCCAAACTGCTCTTTTGCCAAACAGTCCCCTCAGCTTTTTGCACATGCTGTCCGTGTTACTGCTTATGGATGACGCGCTTATCTGCCTCTTCTGTTTCCCTTGGATGTCAGCCCTGCAGTTTTGATCTGTTTGTATCTTTGGTTGCTAGCACAGAGTCCTACGCACAGTTGGGACAAAGCAATGTCTGTGGCTGATGTTGGGGTAAAATATGAAGAAGGTCTAGCTTTCCCGCTTGAATTCGTGTTGATTTTGCTTCTGGTGAAGCTGCTAAAGATGAAGCTGCTGCCTGGCAGTGTGAGGCATGAGGGATTCCATTGAGCTGTCCCGTGTGCGCGGCCCTTCTTGCCTCTTGTAGCTGGGGTGTGGGTCCTGTGGCTTTAGGGAGGAAGTTCCTGTGAGTGAAAGGGAGGAAACGTAATGTGGAGAAAGGAGCAGGTATGCGGATGGCAGACTTAAAGCTCATGTGAGCGGTTTTGTACAAGTTTCAGCTACACTCTAACCAACACTGGAAAGACAGTAGCTCAGTCATTGGAAGGAGGGTCAGGTCCCGATATAGCCAGCATGCTCTGCTTCTCCCTAGCATCATTCCTGGCCTCGTGGATAAGCATCTCCTAGACCTCCATCTGCTAACTAGCTATCGTAACTTCCTGTTTCTTCTTATAAAAACTGTTAGGAAAACAGTGGGCTTTGGTGCACTGCTGTCTTGCTGTATAACAAACGAACCCCAAACTTAAAACCTTGAAACAACACCTGCTTTATTACAATTGCCTGAGTTAGGAGTTTAGGAAGAGCTCAGATGCATGGCTCTCCTGCTCCAAGGGGGGCAGCTAGGGTCACTCATTTGGCTGCATAACCTGGGAGGTGGAGAGTACTGAATATCACAGAAAGCTTTACTTATTGGTCTGGGACGTTGGTGCTTTTCCACTAGGTCTGTCTTTCTTCCTTTCCCTCTACTTTCTATACCCTCTCTGTTTCTGTGTAGCTGGTTTGGTCTTCCTTGAAAGAATGTAAAGGCTTAGGCTCCTTCCAGTCAGGGTAATCAGGCTTCTAACATTTCTAATAATGGTGGCTGATTTCCAACAAACAGTCTGTTAGTGCGAAGCACTGGATTCAAAAGTCCCGGGATGTATCTTCTACCACATATATTGGCCAAAGCAAATCACAAGGCCAGCCCAGATTTGAGGGGAGAAGAAGTGGACTCGTATCTTGCTGGGAAGTGTGGTATGCACAAACGAGAGAGAGAAGAACTACGGGGAGCCCTCTCTGGAGGCAAGTTGGCACACCCAACTAATTAATTCAGTCACAAGGATACGCTTGACCAAGCGGAGGCAATGCTAGATTGTGCAGGGAGGTACGATGTGGCCTGGTGGGACAGAACTCAGCCATTTTGTGGAGAGAGAGAGAGAGAGAGAGAGAGAGAGAGAGAGAGAGAGAGAGAGAGAGAGGAGAGAGAGAGAGAGGAGAGAGCAACAGACAGAGACAGAGAAAGAGGGAGAGGGAGAGAACTGAGGGACTTGCAGAACAAAGCTTAAAGGAGAGGCTCTGTGACAAAGAGTAGAAGCCATAAAACGCCACAAATAAGCCAGACTCCCAGGGTCACAGACATACAGTAAGGGGATTTTGGGAAGCAGCTCATGATGCAGCTGAAGCAAAAAGAATTTTCATCCCTGCCGCTGACTGGTGGCTTTCAGGACCCAGGATTAATTCCTGTCAGCCCCTGTGCACTATGCAATAGCCTCTTTTACCTGTAGTAACTAAGTCTGTCTCTTTTTATCATTTCTAATGAAATGACTCAAAAAATAGATTTGAGTCCCAGGTCTGCCACTGATTAGTTTTGTGTTCTCCAGCAAGCTCCTTCTGTGATTTGGTTTTCTCAGCTTCAAATGAGAAGAATAATTATGTCTTTATCATATGGTTGTTTTGAGTGTTAAATGATGTATATTAGAAGGATTAATATATTTATAAACCTGTGGAATAATGCCTGACATAGGAAGTGGTAAGTAATTGCTAAATAATAAATAAAAGTGAGCTAATGTAAGAGTCTTGGCTTGAAAGAAAACATGAGGATTCTACTTTGGAAAGCAAACACAATCTTTTATTGGAGAAAAGATATTGTTTTCTTGGAGAATCAAGGTAGATCAGTCCTCTCATGCTGTTATTCCATGCTACTGAGCTAAAAACATATATCCTGACAAATCTGGAGCCAAGTTGTCTACAAGGGTAGATGAAACTTTGGGCATTGTAAATCATATAAGCTGAGGCATCTTGTCTTTATCAGGAATTTAGAGCTTCTTTGAGTTTGCTCTTTTTTCCATTCCTTTTCTTCTTGCTCACTTCTCCCCTTCCCTAGATAACCCAGTATATAGAATTGCCTCAATATGTGCTGGTTGACAGTGGAGAAGAATGCCAGAGAGGCCTGGTTGTAACCTGTTGATTTATGGTCAGCCTGCTTCACTGTCACTTTCTGATTTAACATCAAAAGAACGGAATATGAATGCAATCATGCTGGGAAAACAAATATGCTGTTGCAAATGACTTTGCAGGTTTTTTTTTACTCTGTCCATGTAGAAAATGAACTGAAAGTGGCGCTTGGTGCAATCATTCAAAAACTTTTGGCCCCTTGTACCATATGTTTGCTGCATTTTCTTTTATCACATGTGATTGTATATTACAATACACAGCATTTCCAAAGGGGAACCAGATGGCTACATGTTCCCAGTTCAGGATTCTCAGGCAGAGAGGAAGTGGGAATCTGGGGCTATATTTGCTTCTGCTGGAAGTGACAAGCTATCAGAGGTGATAATCAGAGGTATTTAAGCAGGGCTGGCATTTACCTAAAGCGCTTAAGTGCTCAATCAAGTCTGAATGTGTCTTTAATGGGCATAGCTTTTAAAAACTGATTTAATAGATGCCTTCACCACTATTCAATTTGAATATATTGAGATAAGCAATATTTTAAACTAGTTTTTCTTTTTAAAATATATACATTTCAGAAAAGGCAAATAATTTTTTGGAAAGACAGTTCAAAATATGGCCAAATGATTTTTCAGTTCTTGCTTTCTTAATGTTTGGGAATCCTTAGCTCAATAAAAGAAGGTTAAACTGGCAACAGGGAAGTCGGGTAGGAGATGATTCAGGTTCAGTACACAAGTCGCATATGTTCTGCCTCCAGCTTCATGGAGGTGAAGACATTTTGTGCCTCAAATTGAGATAGAACAATCACAATTATGTGTAGTTGTTCATACAAATTACACAATCTTTATTATCTCTCTTATTTCCTCTACAACAGGGTAAAAGTGGCCAAAACTTCAAAGTGAAAAATAAAAATAAACGAACATTTGTTACCTCTTCACTGGACTCTACTGACTGTGCTACACTCAGGTGATTTCAGTTACCAGCTCTATTCCTACCTGCACCGTCCACAGATGTTTCTCCTGAAAATTGGCCACAGTCTCAGTACTCTGAGGATAATATAATTTGAGAAGAAAAACACATAACTTTTCAAAAAAAAAAAAACTACAGCTGGGATTTGAGCTGGCAATGATGACTGGCAACAATGGCTGCTAAGGTATTCTCTGGGCAGAGACCCTGCTCTCCCTGTGCTACCCTCGAATGCCAACAACTGCTGGAACACCTCCATGGCCCATTTCCTGTGTCCCTCTGCCCCCTCCCTTGGCGAACTCAACCTTACTTGTGTTTGCTCTGTCACTCGGCAGGGTTTGCCTTCTTTGTCCCAGGACTCCCTCTGATGCTCCCAATTCAGAAAGATGGTCTGCAATCCCACGGGCACATTCAACTCAAAATGACCCAAATCAGACTCAGCCTCGCCCACTCTCTTTCTACACTCGCCCTACCCTTTAATTCCCTTCATTGCTGCCAGCATTTTTTTTTTTTTATCTACAACAGAATTCTGATTGTGGTGTTCCCTTAGTCAGCTCATTTAGCAGAGTCCCATGATACTCCAGATGAAGTGCAGACATCATAGCAGGGCATAGGAGACCGCTCACCCTCTAACTTGGGCTTGGCTTTTCTTTCTTCTCTCCATGGGGTTTGCTTGAGCTAGCCTCATTTGACTTCTTTGCCATCCGTCAAAACCAGCTTGCACTTTCATGTTGATTTTCTTGTGTCCTCTGAGAAGCTCTTTCCTTTCTCCTCCCACCACTCATTTGCTAAGAACCCCTCATGAATTGGTATTTCTCATTTGTGCTCTTCCTCTAAGCTATGAGTTCTTATAACCTGTAGGCAGTGCCGTGTGAGATTATAGTGAAAGAACCCTAACCTCCAATGAAGAACATATGTAGAGCAGTTCTGCTTGGAGATGCAGTGGGGGGAAGGGAACGTTGGTGGCATAGGAGACAATGGGGAGCGTGACCAGGGTGGAGAACTAGCAGTGGGAGTGAGTTCTGAGGCTTCAAGGACTGAGGGATAGAGGAAGGAGCAAAGTGCTCAATGTGCTGCAGGGTGTGACCGCCCACATCATCCATGACAATTTTAAGGCTGATGTGTGGCATGGTTTTGGCAACCATGGCAAGCATTTCCTGGAATTGCTTTATTTAACTTTACAAGAATCCTAGAAGTACTTGCATTAGCTATTTTTAATTTAACTATAGTTCATATTCTATAAAATACACCACTTGAAAGAATACAATTCAGTATTTTCAATTGTAGTTACAAGATTTTCCAACCATCACCACTATCAAATTCCATAATATTTTCATCACTCCCAAAGGAAACTCTGTATCCATTGGCACACACACCCTCTTTCTTCTACCCTTGGCTGCTCCTGGGACCCAACAGTCAATCCTCTTTCTACTTCTATATTTCTAGACATTTCTATAAACGGAAATATATAGCATGTGGTCTTTATGTCTAGTTTCTTCCATGTAATGTGATGATTTTGAGGTCCATCTATGTAATAGCACGTTTGTTTTGGTATTGCATTTCTTTTTATCGCTGAATAACATTCCATTACATGGATATGCCACATTTGGTGTATACATTTACCACTTGAAGGACAACAAAGTTGTTTCCATCTTTTCGTAATTTGTGAGTGGCTCTGTCATGACTCCAATTTTATAGGTGAAGAAACTGATGCTCAAAGAATATCTTAGTCAGGGAATACCATGTACTGGGTGACTGAAGCAACAGAAATTTATTCCTCACAGTTCTGGCAGCTGGAAAGTCTAAGATCACAGTGCTCACAGATCTCCCGTCTGGTCAGGGCTCACCTTCTTGTTTATATGGTGGTCTTCCAGTTGGGTCCATGTGTGGTATGGAGTGGAAGCAAGCTGTCCCCTAACTCATACAAGGGCATGAATCGCACTCACAAGAGCTTCACCTTTGTCATTTCATCTAATCCCAATCACCTCCCAAAGGCCTCCTAATGGCATCATGTCAGGAGACAGGGTTTCCACATATGAAGTTTGGGGGTGACAAACATACAGTCCATAACAGAGAGATTAGCTAGAACACAACATTAAAAGCATTGCTTTTTGACATCAAACAGTTTTAGATCTGAAATTTGGTCTCATCACTTACTAGCCATGTGACCGTGGACAAGTTAATCATTCCCTTTAGTTTCCATAGTCAGTATAAATCCAGCAATATCACCTGAATATTCAGGTTAGTATGAACACACTTGATAGTTACTATGAAGGGATGATTTATACATATTAGGACGTCCATAAACAGTAATAACGGCACCCTGTGAACTTGGCCCTTTGTGGATACCCATTAGTAATTTGAAATGAACAAATGGAAAAAAAGAATAAAATTTTATTGTAACTTAACTATATGCTAGTATAGTTAGTACTTCCTCTTTCATTATAGTGCAATGTACCACTTTTCTAAGAACTAAGTATACATTTATAATTACCAATCAGTTTTTCCTTTTGACTTACTTTTACCAAAAGTAATAATTTTCTACATTACTAGGGGAAAAAAATACAACATTTAAGTATAATTTGGGCTGGGTATGGTTGTACATGCCTCTAATCCCAGCTACATGGGAGGCTGAGGCAAGAGGATTGCAAGTTTGAGGCCAGCCTTGGCAACTTGAGCTGGTGATGTAATTCATTGTTTCCTGGGTTCAATCTCCAGTAAAATAGTGGGAGCTCCTTCTTTGAGCAAGCAAGCACATAACATGTTCAGAAAACATCATTTTGCTTCATTTGAACCTCCATTTAATTTTTTTCTTAAGATGAACTATTCTAAAATCAAAAACATAAAAATTAAAGACACCAAAAGTTCCACTGTTGCAGAAAGGCCTAAGTATAAACTGATTATCTGCTGTTCTCAAGGTTTCTGCTTAGAGAGGGGCCAAGTCTTAATGGAAAAGTCACTGTGATGGCCCCATTCATTTTGCAAGGAATGAACTATAGGTCAGGGGTCAGGGGAGAGCGAAGGGAAATGTCTTTGAAAGAACTCATCGGATGTCACTCAGGGATTATTAATTTACTGAAAAGTCTACCTTTGGCCTGGGGATTTACTAAAGTTAGAATGTGCTGGCTGTTTCCTTTGAACTCTGCATCCAGGCATCCAGTGGAATGCAGGCTCACTCCTGGGCTGCGACCTTGCAAACCTGGCCTGCACTATCACCAGCTTTAGCCTTTTGTGGGGTTTTCTCTACAGCTGATTGTGATATGATTCTGCTCAGACTCTTCAGTAATATCTTAGTTTCAGGGATAAGGAGAAAATAAAAAGGAAAAGGGAAATAAAACGAAAAATGTGAACAGAAAAATACTTTGTAGTATTTTGTTATTCCTCTGTTCATAGACATCATTAGAGGTTTTCTTGTTGTTGTTTTGTTTTTTAGACAAAGAAGATGCATGCTAGAAAGGTCATTTACCACCCAGTGGAAAAAGAGATGTGCAGTGGGGAAAGGAGGAAGGTGTTAGGGTAGCTTACTTAGTAATGATATCACTAAATAGGACATTTTCATCAGTGTTTGGCTACTAGCTTTGATAAGTCCTCTGATCATCTATCCATGTTTTGTATTCTCCTGCAGGTTGCTTAGAGGTGTATCTTTACACTAACATCTCAGCTGATTTGTATTTATCCACATAGGCACATAAATAAAATTTTAGCAAATTCATAGAGCCAGGAGACATAATGGTAGTTGCTTAGTGTTGGAACAGGTAGAGATGGAGAGTTATTGTTTAACAGGAACAGAGTTTCAGTTTTGCAAGATGAAAAAGGTTTTGGAGATGGGTGATTGTGATGATTGCACAACATTATGATTCTACCTAATGCCACTTAACTGTATACTTAAAGATGATTAAGATGGTAAATTCCATGTTAGGTGTATTTTACCATAATTAAAGATAATTTTAAAGTGATGGTGCCAATCCT
>PVLD010023348.1:0-27555 GCA_004027595.1 Dinomys branickii | reverse complement strand
CCTCTCCCCTCTCTCCAGCATGAAATCAGCACCTTCTGCCATGCACTTCTGCCATGATGATGCTGCCACAGCCCCAAACAGTGGGGCCAGTCATAGGTTGAAACCTCTAAAACTGTCAGCCAAAATAAACCTTTCCTGTTTTGATAAGTTCTATTTCATGTTCTTAGATGTTCTGACCTTTTTTGTGTGTGAACCTCTGAGCTTTGTATATCAAATAGTACAGTAGTGTTAATACTGTTAATGCTTTCATTTGGATCCTGGCTCTTTGACTTGTTAGTTCTGAGTTTTGGGGTAAGTCACGTAACCTCTCTGTGCTCAGCTTCTTCATTGGGAAATTGGGATAATGCAGTAATAGTGTCATACCTGATAGGATTCTTGAAAGATTAAATGAATTAATAATATGTAAAGAGCTTAAGATAGTGTTTGGCAGGCTGGGGATATAGCTCAGCAGCACAGTGCCTACCTGGAAGCGCAAGGTCCTGAATTTGATTCCTGGTACCAAGAAAAGGGAGATAGTATTTGGCACTGTCTTGGTTACTTTTCTCTGGCTGCTGAGACAAAATACCCAACACCCAAACTGAAGGAAGTAAAGCTTTATTTAGCTTACAATTTGTGGAGGTTTCAGTCCATACTTGGCTGGCTGAGAGGCAGAGTGGCACATGGCAGAGGGCAAACTGTTCATGGCAGCAGAGCATAGCAAAACAAGCACAGCAAAAGGGACGAATGGCTGCAAGCAGCCTCTTCTCTTCCCTTACATTGTAAACAGCCTACCCCCACCCAGGGGGCGTGTAGCTCTCGCACAATCTCCATGCCTTCCTTTTCCATAGGCTCAGGATGTGTACAAAGTAAGCACTCTGGCTTCTTGCTGAATCACTCAGGTAAACAAGTTGACACAATGTATCAACCATAACAGGTACTTAAAGAGCATGAGTGTTAGGTATTTTTTTGTTCAGAGTCTGTTGATTATGATTTTATTTCATATGAATAATGATTTTGAGCATAATTTTTAAAAAATTGTACTCCATTGAAGAGAGTGTCTCATGCCTTGTGCATATTGTGGGACTTTGATCCATTCATTGGGAATAGTTGTAGTTCCATATAAAATCCTCTTTTTATAGAGTTGTCTTAGTCTGTATCCACACCCATGTAATCGAGAGTCTCATGCTGATAAAATGATTTTCTTAAGGTTTTGGTAATTGTGCTGCATGACCAAAGCACAGTGACCGAGATTGCCTGTGGACACTTCTTTTGGAGACTTACAAGGAGTAATTGAAGTATACAGTGAATATTTAAACTTAAAAAAATATTACAGTGAAAAACACATTGTCATTAGGCTGTCTCCAAGTACTCCCTGTCACTTCAGATACACTTGTTCTCGTCATTTCTTGAATCATTTTTGGAAGTCCTTTTTTGTGTCTTTATGCAATGTGATCAAAAATACAGTGACTGCTACTGCCAAGTGCCATTAAGCAGAACGACAGACTTAGAGAAGCTACTGTGTACCCTTATCCACTCTGTTCACCGGATGTGGCCCTGTGTTCTTTCTGGCTCCTCCCCAAAGTCAAAGTGACCTTCAAAGGTAAATATTTTAAATTGATTCAGGACATCAAGGTAGATACAACCATGCAGCAAAAGATATTCATGAAAAGGGCTAGAATTGCTTTAGTAAGGAGCAAGAGTGGTGGAATAAATGTGTTCCTCCTACCTCAGCCTCCTGAGTGCTGGGTTTACAGGCATGCACCACCATGCCTAGTTGTAATACACTTTTTTGAAATATTGATTCACTGTATTTTTAATCATATCTGATAGCCTTTGCATATTTTGCTATTGTCTACTAGAATTGCCATTTGTCAAAGTATATCTTCACACATGTATCACTATCATGTAGAACTTTTTGTCAAGACTATTTTGCAAAATTCAGTTATCTAGATAAGCTTCAAGTAATTTATATTGCCTTTATCTATGTTTACCATTTTGGCAATCAACGTTTGGAAGGTAGTGGGAGATGAGATCTGATATGAAAGCTGAAACTTCTGTAGGCACCCTTTCAGACTGATAGAATCCCATGGAATGCATGAGAGTTGTTCTCATCATGGGTATTTTCCTTCACCCATGAGGCATTAATAATAGAAGAAGTGACAGAATGTCACACAGGGCTCGTTCTTACAGTCCTGTACATTGTGTATGTATTTTAGAACAGTGGTTTTGGGCTTAGGAACTCCCAAGTCTGAGGACTCCCATGTGGGAAGAAAGGCAGAGAACTTCCCAGACTTGGCTGTGAAACACTGCTGAGATACAGTGTGGTAAGAACGGACAAGGCAGCGTTGAAGATCTCATGCATTTTCAAAAGCTCCCAAATGCAGCTGGGCTGTTGGTATAGTCCTGTCATTCCAGTGCTCGGAGGCTGAGGCAGGAAACTAACCACAAATTCAAGGCCAGCCGGGGCCACACAGTGAGTTTAAGGCCAGCCTAACCAGTATAGTGAGACTGCCTCAAAAAAAAAGTCAGCAACAATCAAAGCTATCAGATGCACTATAAATTACAAAAGAGGCAACCACCCAGATCAGTGAGTCAGAAACCCAAAGAAACCAACATGACCTCAGGAGGTAATGCATAGAAGATGCTGTCTCTACCCTAGGGTTTCCTAAACTTGGAAAAAAATACAATATCATTTTTTAATTTAAATTTTATATTATGTTTGCAATAGGTGATAGTTACATGTATCCTGGGGAATTGGTACATACACATATCACTTCACTTGCCCCCAGTGACCCTCCACTTCCTACCAGGCTTTGCCTCCCCTGTTTCACCCAGCTATAAACCCATTAGTGTACTAATCCGGTATCATATACCAGTGGTCCTCTATTACACACCATGATCACGTCACTCCTCAAAGCTCCATCTATGAGCACATAAGGCTTTGGGATATGAGCCACAACATCCTTAGTCCTACTTTACAAATACCTGGACTGTTCGGGTGTGTAAGACTCTAAAGCTGTATTTTCCAAGTTCTAGCCATATGAGGCTTTGGATAACTTGAGATGTAGCTAATTAGAATTTAGATGTGCTATAAGTAAAAAATACATACTGAATTGAAAGCTTTAGTACCCACATCGAAGGGAGGGAGGTAGAGACAGACAGACATAGAGACAGAGACAGAAAAGAGAAGGAAGAGGAAAAGAACGAGAAGGAAGCAAGTCTTTTTTCCTTCTTTCCTGAGTCAGGGTTTTACTGGGATGTTTCCCAGGGTTGCCTCCAACTCCTGAACTCAAGAGATCATCCCTGCATCTGATTACAGGCATGCACCATTGTACCTGGTTAGCTAGTTCTTAAATATTGATTACACATGACATGGTAATATTGGATTAAGTAAAATATTAAAAATTTTTTTTTTTGGTGGTACTAGGGATCGAACTCAGGACCTTGTGCTTGCCAGACAAGCACTTATTCCACTGAGCTATATCCCCAGCCCCCAAAATATTAAAATAAATTTCACCTTTTTTTCTACTTTTTTATGTGGATGTTATTGGCTCATACTGTGCTTCTATTGGATAGTGCTGCTGTAAAAATGAGAATATGGTAGTTGGTAAAGGCCTTATTCTGACTTCTGTTAGGCCAGAGTCTATTCATTGTCAGGTGGGCAACTTAGTGATACAGACTATTCTAGTGAACCTATGGCGCGTGCTGCAGTGGGCTGTTAGTTATCATTGAAAGTTCACTATTACTGATGTGGAGAATTTAGCTTTAAAAACTTTTTAAAAATTACACTATTTCAAGCAGGAGCCTAAAGTGGTATCTTTCTATGGTGTGTTGGCCATTTCAGAACTTTAGAAATGTAATGGTCAATTCATTAGAAAGAAACAAATAACTAAATAAATTTTACGAGAGGATTTCAAGATGGCCACCGGGTAGGCAGCAGAGAGAGAACCTCCCGGAGGAATGCCACTCAGACAAAGGAATATAGGAATATAGCAACATGTGAAGGACAGAAAGGAAAGAGGTGGGTATTCTGAACTCAGGAAGGATCTGAAATGGGAATTGAAGTCCTCGGAAAGACTAAGCAAAACCTCTTCTGGAGGAAAGGATCGGAGATCCGCCATGGCACAGTCCGAGGGAAAGGAGGAGGAGGAGGTCACCGCTCCAAACACCCTTGGCCCACGCCCTCGTTCCAGCATTCGCAGCTTCAGCTTCGGAGACCCACGCTCACGGAAGCTCCCCAACTCGGCCAGAGGAGAGTGGAGTTCCGAGAGCTGGTCCAGGGTTGGACAGGGGAGGGCGCAGCCAGGAAAAGAGGCAGTGGTGGTTGGGAGCAGTTGTTGAACCCAGTGTGAAGATGAGAAGTTACGATAGCCACTGGGCAGAGTCCCCACCCTGCGGCAACCTTCCTAATCAGCGCCTGGAGAGAATCAATGCAACTAGTACACAGCCCACCATGCCCTCCTCTGCGCCTGCCTCGAGGCAGCGATCCCCTGCCTCTCCGCTGGGTGAGCTGCTTCCGGCAGAGAGCAGCAGGGAACCTCAGCGGTTCCCAGTGATCCGGCAAAGGAGCGGACGGGGGCTCCAGCACCGCAATGGGAGGGAGATGCAGATGGAAGTGGATTGCGTGGCTCCACGCCCTTCTCACTCCAACATCAGGCAGGAAGCACAAGCTGGGTTGCCGGGACTCAGCTTCCACCCTGTACTCTCACTGGGAGCACATTGAGTCTCGGCAGCTTGAGCAAGCACCGCCTGTTCCTGGCAACAATGGGACGAATCCACGGTCTGCAGGACTCACCCCAAACTATTAATGTGAGCACCAAGAGGGTCTCCTTGCAGCTTGTACATATGAACCTTGCATGAACCCATAGCAACAAATTAGATGAAAAGCAGCAGACCAGGAGTCTGAAAAACAACAACATACTCTATACAGCAGACCCAAGAAAATCCTCCAACCCTATTCTAGAACTAATCTTTAAACTCAGTTCATACCCTGAACTAACACAGTGAGAACGGCTGGGGAGATTTCAAACCCTTATACCAAGCATCGTAAGTTCGTCCAATGCCCAGCTGCAAGGGGTAGGGAATGGTAATACTGGAGATCAGGAGGAGGGAGGAGGAGAACAAAGGGCCTCCGGCATCGCGGCAACGGGACAGAGCCGAATGGGTCACTGAGGGCGCCCTGATGGGGGCGCGTGCCCCGCGGCTGCTCCGCTGCGGCCCCGCCGGCTGCTCCAGGCGCCCCACGGGCCGGACCCGCCCCCACCCTTAGCACGGCGATGGGGCGGAGCTGGGTGGTCCCCTGTGAGCATAGATGCTTTTCCACCTCTGACCATGGCAGTTTGTATACACCCGTGTATGTTATAGTGTGGTCTGAGGCAGCTTATCTCTTCCCAAGGCGAGAGCCCAGGGGTATAGATAAACCCAGGAATACGGTTATTATCACAGGGAAGATGACTGATTGAGTGGTAGGGCAATGGAGATGAGGGAAGAGAAAAGTGAATGATCAAATGGGGCATCGTCTGTGTAAACTGAGTAACAAATGTGAAGGTAACATTTATATAGGACAGCATGCAGAGCTAATTCCCTTCTATGTTCTCTATAATTTTGTATTTCCTCAATCGTCTTTGTATTAACAGAAGTGAAGATGACTTTATATTATACAGCATCCAGTGCTAATTCTCTACTATCTTCTCTATAATTTGGTATTTCCTTCAGTGTTAATGTGTTGACTAATGTGAAGATAACATTATGTAATACAACATCCAGTGCTGATTCCCTACTATATTCTGTATAATTTTGTATTTTCGGTATTGTTTATGGCTTATTCTGGTTCATGTGTCTCCATTCTTCTGTCTTTAAAATAAAAAAATAAAAATAAAATTTTTAAAAAATTACATAGTTTAAAAAAATTATACTATTTTAGGTGTCTTTGACTCTATTAAATAAATTACAGGAGTTTAAAAAGGCAGGCTTGCTGGTTGTGATGGTGAATGTCTATAATCCAGGCACTTGGGATACCGAGGCAGGAGAATCACTGTGAGTTCGTGGCTGCCTGAACTGCATAGCAAAACCTTGTCTCTAAAAGACCCTCCCCCCAAAAAAGGCTTCTCATTAAAAATCTTAGAAATGCAGACCTTACCTAGTTGGGGTAATGTGCCACAGCTGTATCCAAGTTTTTTGCTACAAAACTCTTCAAATCCAAAATTTGCCTTCTTTTTTTTTGGTCTTTTTGAAACAGGGTCTCACTGTGCCATTCAGGCTGGCCTTGAGCTCACTTTGTAGCCCAGACTGGTCTTGAACTCTGAAGAATCCTCTTGCCTCAGCCTCTTGAGTGCTGAGATTACAGGCATGTGCCACCATGCCTGGCTCCAAAATTTACTATTAAATGTAGACTTAAGAATAAATAAATGAGGGAGGCTGTTTTATGCTCAGGAGATTATTTTCCTCTGAATTACATTCTGCCTTTTTTAAGCACCAGTGCTTCATATTTCCATCATCTCCCAATAGTTCCACTCTGGGGAACAGGCCTTCAATACATGGGCTTTTGGGAGATGTTGAAGATTGAAACAGTATACCTGCTAGAATAAGTAACATGGTAGAAGAGAAGGCAGGTACAGTCCATTAACCAGAAAGAGCCTAATTGCAGTAATTGGAACTTATGTTTAACAGTCTGAGTTTTGTGCAGAACTCGTCTTACTTCCATTGCATTGGTCTTTAATGTATAGAGAACCTGTCTTGAATGAGTATTTGGAAGATTCTTCCTCCTTAGGTTCTGTGATCACCTTTTTTACATCTCTGTATCACTCTTTTTTTTTTTTTCCGGTACCAGGGATCGAACTCAGGACCTTGCGCTTGCCAGGCAAGCGCTTATGCCACTGAGCTATACCCCCAGCCCCTCTGTATCACTCTTGTGGCCCCTCCAACTGTGTCCAGCCAGCTCTCCCCAAAGTCCCAACTCCATTTTACCATTCCACTGTTGTTTTTATACTGTATTCAAATCTTGGTGCATCAGTTCTAGGATAAACAGCTAACTCAGGTGTCACTGTTTTTGATTTTTTATTTCTTCAGAGCATAACTTCATTGTGTTAAAATAGCACAAGTGTAAGTATGGAAAGAAATGCTGTAGTAGGTAAATGAATACAACAGAAAGCACTTAGACTAAGTCCAGGGATGATAATGCCTCCTTATCTCCAGGGATTGTGGTGAGAGTTGTAATTATTTTTAAGTTTTGACTAATACCATGCTTTCCAAACATTTATAAATATTTTATCCCTTTTAGATGATTGCTTTTAGATTTATCTTTTAGATTCTTAGGCTCTTTGTATGTAACCTCTTGTCGGTACCTGGTTATATTTTGATGAGAACCTTTAACTTGTAAACTTTTATAGGTTTTATTAAAATATTTGAGCTTAGGTTGGGCATATAGCTCAGTGGTAGAGCGCTTGCTCTAGTGTGTGAAGTCTTCGATTCAGTCTCCACACTTCTATAAGTAAGTTTATAGGAAATTATAAAACAAGTCTTACTTAAACAAGTCTGGGAAAATTATAAAGGAAAAATACTTACAGTTGAACTTTCCAGAGAATAACAAGAACCTTGTATGGTTCCTGCTGTGGTTGCCCATGAAGTTATTCAGTAGGTAGACTTGTACCATCCACAATATCAGCACTGGTCACATGTGGCTATGTAACTGAGATTACTTAAAGTTAAAAACTTTAGTTCCTCAGTTGTGCTACCTGCATTTCAAGACCTCAGTAGCTTTATGTGGCTAGTGCTTACCATATTGGGTAGTACATATATAGAATATTGTTACCATAGCAGAATATTTTAATGAATAGTGCTGGACTTAAATATGAGAAATTAAATAACCACATTATTTAAATTAGAAGCGTTATGACAATGTAGGGTATTTGCTATTTAAATTGCTTACCTTTTTACCATGGTTCTGTAGCATCTGTAAGTACTACTATGAGTGTCACTGTGTAAATTTATTACCTAGTTTCATGTTTATAAAATGTGGCTTTTTTTGTAAGTAAATGTTAAATTTCAACTTCTCGCTTTTATTCTTCATGCTCTGATGTTATATGAGACAATTTTGTTTTTGCAATATGTGAGGATTTGGCTCTATTCCAATAAAGTCTATTGCCATGGCTTGATTATCTAAAATAATACTATTGATATAGAATAATATTAATCATTTTTAGTCTGAATAGCATTATGATTAAATTGTATACTAGGAATAAGAATTTAATTTTTTTTTTTTTTTTTTGCGGTACTGGGGATCGAACTCAGGACCCTGCGCTTGCTAGGCAAGTGCTTATTCCACTGAGCTATATCCCCAGCCCCAGGAATAAGAATTTAAAACAGTACGTATGTGTACATCTTTTGTATAGGCATTTGGAAATTTTGAATGAGAAGCTTTACAGTGCTTCTATTTAGAGTGGTTGTTATAAAATTTATAATTCTCTTTTAATTAAAGATAATATTTAAAATTTTTTTAATCCTAGGAAGCTCTACAAAGGATTATTTCAACTCTGGCAAATAAAAATGATGAAATTCAGAACTTTGTTGATACACTAAATCACACATTAAAAGGAGTTCAGGTATGAATATTTTTTACTTATTAGTGTGTAAATTTGTCACAATGATTAAGTCAAATGTGAAATTTAAGTATACTCTGTCAATTTTGTATTAGAAACTAATAGAGGTAGGAGCAGAGTTCTAAAATGGCACATAAAGTGTAACGGCTGTGGTAGTTAGGGTGGGTATCACCTTGATTTGCTTTGGGATTCACCTGGGGTTTGGTGGAGATGGTTCCATGCCCTCCTTTCTGCCTTCAAGCCAGTTGACCATGGACTGAATGCTCTGAAGCCGAGTGACATTAATACATTCATAATGGGGCCATAATTCCCATATCTTGCTGCTAGGAAGCTCTGAACCACCGGTGGAACATACGTGGCTGCCCCATCAAACAGTATGGGGTGTTCCTGCATGTACCACTGTGGTACAAGCTGGCAGGGATGTGTTAACCCTCTCCCTTTAAGTTGGGTGGATGTTGGGTATTATGTCTCAGCAATGGGAAAGGTGACTAACAGAAAATTGATACTGAGAATAGGATATTGTTCTGACTGTATCTGATTTGTGATTTAGAAGCCTTTGGAACTGGTTTACAAGAAGAGTTTGGAAAGGGTTGGAGATGCAGGCTAAAGAAACTCTAGAATGCTGCAAACAGAACTTGATGGGTGCTTCTGGTTGGAATTCAGAAGGCCAAAATGCTGATAGGGGCATGAACAGTAAAGGATAGCTTCCAGAGGTTTCATTTGGGAACAAGGACTATATTAGTTAGACAAGAGGCCATATATGTAATGCTATGACAGAAAATTTTTCTACATTTTGCCCATGCCCTGAGACTTTACAGGAGACTGAGATTAAGGTCAGTAAACTAGTCTAGTAGAGGAAACTTCAAGACAGCTCAACATTCAGGCTATGGCATGAGTACTGCTGGCTCCTTTTAGCCAGGTTTATAGTGAGAATTAGGCCAAAGGTAGAGCAGAAAAAAATGAAAAACTTAAATTTTGCCTCAACAGGAGCCACATATAAAGCTCTTATGGCTGCTGAAGAGATTAGTGCCAGGAAAAAAGAAACCAAATACTGTGTACAAGGCCAAATGGAAAAATCCCTTGAGGTCACCTTGGGGTCACCTTGGGAGTGTGACCCATCATAGACTCAAAGATGCAAAAGGGTAAACCTTTCAGTTGAGGAGAGAATACCTGGCCACTGTGCTTGAGAAGGGCCACCTAGGGACTTGGTTACTGAGCACTCATTTCACTGTGCTCAGGAATGCAGGCACGTAGAAGCCCCTGCAGCCATGGTCAAAGAGAGCGTGGCTATTACTCCCACTGACAGCAGACCTTGCTGGTGTTGTGTAATCCTGGTTTTACCAGCGTGCAGAATGCCGGAGTTGTGCAGTCGGAGACTTCTACTCAGATTTCAAAGGAAGGTCTAGGAGGCTACCAAGAAGCCCCTGAGAGGCAGTGCACAAAGATGTGGTAATGAGCCCAAAGGTGAAGTGGAGACATCAGAAAGCTGGAGATTCTAGAAATGTGGAACGTCCACTATGGAAAGTTGCAGGTTGTGAGTGGAGCCAGCTTTGAGAGGCCCTGTGGCCTGCAGCAAGGCCGTAGGGCAGGGTCCTGAAGTCCTTTGGAAGTCACATTTGATCACCACGTGCCCTTATGCCAGGGATGGAGCTGCTGGATTTAGGGTTTATCCTGCTGAGTTTTGGTCTGGCTTTGGTTTTATTCTTTTCCCTCCATCCCTTCCTTTTGGGATGGGAATTTTACTGTGTCATTGTACCTTGGTATTATGTAACTTATTTTTTATTTTTACACAGGTTCACAGCTAAGAGTTTGCCTCAAGTGTCAGAAAAGATTTGGACTTGAGCTTTTGAAAAATGCTGGACCTTTTGAGACTTTAGGGATGGGGTTGTTGCACTTCTGCTTGTACACAGGGTAGTTTTATTATGTTTGGCAGAATTATGAACTTACTGTAGTTATACCAAGGCACTCTGTCCTGAAACTCATTAAGTTTGGTACTTGATGAATGTAGAACTAAAATGTCCCAGTTCTCAGCGTTTGTTTGGTACTCATAGTGCAAACTAGAACTTGCTGGTGTCCATTGCTACCCTTTTGAGCCAAAACAATTTCTTTGGTGTCTCTCACACATTCTAGAGCCAAACCACAATGAGTACCAAGGTACTACTATATTGTCTTTGTGTAGAAATCAAATAAGTTTTAAGGAGATGTGTTTGGGGGTGAAGTTGACAAGGAATGGGATGTCATGATTGTGGTGGTGTGTCAATTTGATTGGCTCTGGGATCCAACCAGAGAATTGGCAGAGCACATTTGGGGTGTGTCTAGGTAGGTCATGGGTGGTCTTGGGGTCTGTGTCTGCACCCCTTCCACCTCTGGCATTGTTCTGCTCTGTTTCCCAGCTCCCCTTTGGATATGGTGTGTTTCTTCCTTGGAGTTAGCCAGCCGTAGACTGAATCTCCTGAAATCAGGAACCAGATTAAACCTCTCTTCTTTTAAGCTGTGGCTGTCAGGGGTTGTGTCCCAGTGATGAGAAAGCTGATTAATATAAATGCTTTCTTTGCAGTGCCTGCATTCTCTGTGGAAAAATCAAATAGTAAGGGAGAAATAAAATGTTGGCGTAATAGTTGCTGGGAAACGTTATAGTGCTTACTCTCTCGTCCTCCTCTACCACCTCCGCTGCTTAATGTTTTTCTACTGATTCCAATTTTTTTTTTTTTGCAGTACTGGGGATCGAACTCAGGACCCTGCACTTGCTAGGCAGGCGCTTATTCCACTGAGCTATATCCCCAGCCCCTACTGATTCCAATTAAGAGCAAATTGTATCTTTTCAAAATACTGGAAAGTAAAACGTTTCTTATATAGTAAGCAGTGGATGCAACATGTCGATACTGAGAGATCTGTTTGAAGAAGTAGATGGAAGTAAAACATAAAATTAAATGGCGAAGTACCCAATGAGGAGGGAGAGGAGTATGTACTTAAAAGAAATGGTCTCAGGCTTGGGCAGGTAATCCATACTGGCAGGAATAAATGTTGATTATAGAAAGATGCTCAAAAAAGTCTGATGATTTTTAGAAATATACATCCTGCAAAGACTGAGTCAGGAAGAAGTAGAAAATCTAAACAGACTAATAAAGAGTAAGATTGAATTGAACAATAATAAAAAGTCTCCCTTCAGTGAAAAGCCCAGAACTTGATGACTTCACACCTTAGTTCTACTAAACATTTAAAGAAGTGTCTTTTCTTCTTAAACTCTTCCAAATAAATTAAAGAGAAATACTGTCAACTATATTTTATATGACCAGCATCAACCTGGTACCAAAATCATATAAGAAAACAAAAAAAGAATACTGTATAAAACTATATCCCTGATGAGCATAGATGCAAAATTTCTCAGTAGAATACTACCTACCAAAATGAACTCAATAGCATGTTAAAAATACCATTCACCATGACCAAGTGGGATTTACCCCTGAGATGCAAGAGTCGTTCAGTGTACATAAATCGACAGATGTAATACTCTGGATTCACAAAGTTAAGGACAGAACCCACATCCCATCTGAATAGATGCAGAAAAAGAATATGACAGAATCTTAGCATCTTTTCATGGTAAAGATTCCCCAAAAACTACATGTGGAAAGAATGTACCTCAGCACAATAAAGACCACATATGACAAGTGTACAACTAATACCACAGTTAATGGGGAAAAGCTGAAAGCTTTTCTTCCATAGTCAGTAAGACAGTACCTGTCCTCATCACTTCTGTGCCCTGTAGTACTGGAAGGCTTAATGTAAGGAGTGAGGCAAGAAGAAATAATAGGCATCTGAACAAGGAAAGAAGTGAAATTGTCTGCCTGCTGAGATCATTATATCATATATAGAAAACTCTAATTAAACCTATTACAATTGATAACTTAGTAAAGTTGCAGGATATAAAACCAACACAAACATCAATAACTTTGCTGTATATTAACAGAAATCTCTGAAAAAGATTAAGAATCCAGTTTAATTTACTATAGTCTCTCAAAAATAAAATATTTAAATTGAACTAAGGAAGTAAAATACCTGTATACTAAATACTACAAACCATTGATGAAAGAAGTTAGAGAAGACAAAAATAAATAGGAAAATAACTAATGTTCATGGGCTGGAGGAATTAATATTGTTACAATGTTCAAACTAAAAGCAGTTTTTATATTCAGTATAGTCATTGTCAAAGTTCTAATTTTTTTTTGCAGAAATAGAAGATATCCTAAATTTTATTTATTTATTTATTTATTTTTGTGGTACTGGGGATTGAACTCAGGACCTTGCACTTTCCAGGCAGGCACTTATTCCACTGAGCTATATCCCCAGCCCAATATCCTAAATTTTAAAAACTTGTTTAGAAAATATCCTAAAATTTATGGAACTACAGAGATCCTGCATAAGCAAAGTAATTTTGAGCAAAAAAAAAAAAAAAAAAGCTGAAAGTATCATACTCCCTGATTTCAATATACTTTACAAAGGTATTATAATCAAAACAGTATAGTGCTAGCATTGGTCATGGAACAGGATGGAAAATCCAGAAATAAACCCATGCATTTATGGCCAGGCAGCTTTTGACGAAGGTGCTAAGACACTCAGTGGGGAAAGGATACTCTCTTCAATAAATGGTGCTGAAAAACTGGGTCTCCACATGTAAAAGGATGAAATTGGATCCTTATTTCACACCAAATACAAAAATCAACACAAAATATATTATGAATGTACACATAAAACCTGAACCTGTGAAACTACTAGAAGAAAACAAAGGGGGAAACTCTTTAATTATGGCCTACAAAATGATTTCATGTGTAGGACTCCAAAAGCAAAAGCAAGCATAAGTAAATGAGATTGCATCAAACTAAAAAGCTTGTGCATAGTAAAAAAGCAAGAGAAGAGTGGAAGAAATATTTGCAGCAATATCTGTGAAAAAGGGCTAATATTCAAGTATATGAGGAGCTTAGTAACTAGAAAATAACCTGATTTAAAAAGTCAGCAAAGAACCTGAACTAACATTTAAAAAAAAAACACACACATAAGAATGACCAACAGATAATGAAAAAAATACTCAGCATTTCTAAACATCAGGGAAATGCAAATTAAAACCACAGTGAGATACTACCTCACATCTGCCAGAATGTCTTTTATTGGAAAGACAAAAATAGCCAGGCATAATAGTACATGCCTATAGAACCAGTGACTCAGGAAACTGGAGCAAGAAAATCACTTGACTTTAAGACCAATATGGGCAGCGTGGTGAGACCCCATCTCATAACAAAAAGCCCTAAAAAGGTAAGTATTGGCAAGAGATGTGGAGAAAGTAGGACCCTTTTGCACTATCGGTGGGAATGTAAAATGGTGAAACATTTATGGAAAACAATGTGAAGATTCCTGCAAAATGAAAAAATAGAATTACCATTTGATCTAGCAATCCCACTACTAGATACGTAACTAAGTAAAGGAATTGAAATCCGTGTGTGAAAGATGTATCTGCAGTCCCATGCTCACTGCAGCTTATTCAGGGTAGGAAGGTAAGGAAACATCTTGGTGCCCATTAATGGATGGATGGGAAAGGAAACATCTGTTGTTCTGTGTGACCACAGTGGAATACATACAGCCTTCAGAGGGAAACTAAGGCACTTTTCAGAACATACATGAGCGTGGAGGGTGCTGTGTTAAGCCAGGTGCAAAAAGACTAGTACTGCACGATATCACTCACATGCAGAATCTAAAAACATTAAACTCACAATAGCAAAGTATGGTGATTACCAAAAACTAAGGAGGTAAAGTGGTTGGGGAAACATCCTGTGTTCATCAAACAATACAAAATTCCAGTTAGGAGGAACACATTTTAACTATTTCATAGCGTAGTGGCTGTTACTAATAATGGTATATATTTCAAATTTACTAAAGGAATAGATCTTAAGTGTCATCACTACAAAAAATAAGGAGATAATTATGATAACTTGATACTAATCTTTCTACAGTATATGCATGTGTATCATGTTGGTGTATAACAGAGCTCTTTGTCAATTAAAAATAAAATAAAATAAATTTGATGTGGCTTCCCTATGAATGTGCTTTGATAAATTGAGAGATCATTTCTTTATGAAATGCATAGGTTTGTAGACATTGAATCGTTTCATGAGAGGTTTTTTTTTAAATAGCATCGTTGTTGGCCTGTTAAACCTTGCAGTCTTTGTATTTCCTTTTCCCAGTTTCCTAAGTTCATTAATTATGCTCCTTACCATTTTATCCATCTTTCTGAAATTACTTCATTGGAAAATTTGGTAAATGCATTCTTGAAGGGGAAAAAGTAGCAAGTAGGTCTAAACCTATTATCTGTGAACAAGAGAATAATTACATTCAACATGTGGCAAATGAAGTTTCAAGTTAGAGTTAGTCTAAACTATTACTCTTATTAATTATTAAAATTCTACCTTGGACTCCAGGAAAAAGTAGATATACAGAGTCTGCCCATAAAATGTATACACACATTTGCAGTTCGCCGTGCTGATAAATGTCTGGAAGCTCATGGCCATCACTTTGAGCAGTTTTTGTAATTGTAGAGGTCAAAGGCAATGTATTGTATTAATCTCACGATGTAGAGGCCAAAGGCAACGTATTGTACTAATCTTACAATGTCCCAATAAATTTAGTATTATAATATTTATACAAGTTTTTCTTTTCCTGATGTATGCATACTTTTGGCAGACTTTGTGTATGTATAGAATTAAGCCACAGCTTTGTCACTGAAGGTGGAAGTGTGAGAAGTAGGAGGCAAGAGACAAGTAACAATATGCTAACTAGTGATTACCAGGAAAGGGTAGTCCAGTTCCTTCTATAAGTGAATAAACCAAGGCCCAGGAATTGGAGTGGCTTCTTTGAAGTCACAGTGTCACTGAGTGGTTATTGAGAGACTTGAATTAGGTCTTCTGCCTTCCACTGATGAGACTCCAGTAATATTGTGTATGGATTTTATAAACATTATAAACAAAAGTTTGGATATATGTATACAGTATAATACAGTATATTGTATGTACTATCTTAACTAGTATTTGTTTACTTCTTTTAATTGAATGATGTATCAAGTTGAGAAATGCCATAAGGTCATTTCTTCTGTCAAATAATTATTGCAAGTATTTTTACTATCTGTGGATTTCACAGATACTTTAACGTGTTATGGAAATAGTGGCATCCTGCTTAGTGAAGAACTTTGGGGATTCTAGAGACTTGGAGTTCTCTATTCATGCTGTTTCTACTAATTAGTTGTATAGCTTTGAACAAGTCACTTCATGTGTTTTGCTTCATAAAATCTCATAGTTTGACTGCAAATTCGGGTTATTAAATTACTTCCATGTTCCTTCTACCATATAATTCAATGCTTGTTAAATCTTTTAGGTTCCATTAAGGAATTGCTTAGACTTTTAAGCTCTGTATGTCTCACATAAATGCAGCATGTGGAGAACCTGAATAATTCTAAAATTTGTACAGAATTAGCCTCCTCTCTGTGTGCCCAAATTGTCCTTCAGAGTTGCTGAATTGAAATCTCTGGAATATTTTCTATTTTTTTTTTTTTTTTTTTTGGTTTGTTTTGCCAGTGAGTCTCATATACTTCAAAGGTTAAGAACTACTGGCTCAGAATCTGGATGAAGTCAGGAACTTTAATAAAGTAATTTTTTACTTTGTCTTATGGAACAGCTTTATAAAAGATAAAAGAGGGTGTAGGCCAGTCCATGAAAGGCAGCAGCTTAACTCTGCATTGTTGAATTAGTAGTACTATCAGCATTAACATCAGCCTTTTACATTTTTCTCTTTGTAAAGCCTTAATATTAAAATTTGGTTCTTTTTACATTAGACTAAGATAGTTCATGATAGAAAACTACTTTTCCCTTAGGAGTATAACTTTTCACTTTAAAATGTTTGATAGCTCTTCAGAAAATCATTGTTTTGTTTTTTAAAACAGGAAAATTCTTCTAACATACTTTCAGATTTAGATGAAGAATTTGACAGCTTATACTCTATTTTGGATGAAGTAAAAGAAAGTATGATTCATTGTTTTGTTTTTTAAAACAGGAAAATTCTTCTAACATACTTTCAGATTTAGATGAAGAATTTGATAGCTTATACTCTATTTTGGATGAAGTAAAAGAAAGTATGATTAACAGTATCAAGCAGGAACAAGCTCATAAATCACAAGAGTTACAGGTGAGATCATATAATTTTAGATATGAATGTTCTATTTAAATGCTCGATTTATTGAAAGCAAAAATTACTTTGAGTAACTGTACCTTTATTTCATAGAAGAATGTCTTTTAACTTTGTTTTGATCATTAATATCTTTTTAAAAATTTGTTAAAATTGCAGAACTTAATCTTCCACCATTTTTAAGTACACAATTCATTGTATTCACACTGTTGTATAACAGTACTCAATAACTTTCATCATATTACAAAGCTTAAATTCTGTATCTGTTGAACACGAATTCATTTCCCTCTCCTGCCAGCTTCTGAAAATTGCATAGTTTTCTGTTTCCATTGTTTTTACTTACTACTTGTATTTTACCTGAGTAGAATCATATAGATTGGTCCTTCTGTGGCTGTCTTGTTTTATTCAGCACAATATTTCCAAGGCTCATCTATGTTCTAGCATGTGCCAAGATTTCCTTTTTTTTTTTTTTTTAAATGGTTGAGTTTGTTCAGGTTAATACCACATTTTCTTTATCCTTTTGTCTGGACCTTTGTGTTTCTTTGTCCTTCTGGGTCTTGCAAATGCTGTAGTGAACACAGGTATGCAAGTGTACCTTTAAGAGACTGGTTTTAGTTCTTTTGGCTATACTGCTAATCATATGGTAGCTCTGTTTTTACTTTTCCATGGGACGCTCATACTGTCTTCCCTTGTGACTGCACCATTTTACATCAGCACCAGCAGTGCCCAGGGGTTCTGGGTTCCCTGTGTGCTCACTAACACTTTTCTTTTTTGGACAGTAGACATCTTAATGGGTGATAGGGTATTTATATGGTTTTTTAATATTGGTTTTTACATGTTTTTTATATGACTTTATTGTTTTAAGAGCAGGAAATGTTTATTGAAGGAAAGAAAACTTCTGTCTAGGAGAAACAGAAGGGGACCCTGAATGTGGGTTGCTGAGGACCCCGCTTCTTAGGGGAAGCTTTATAGAGTAAAATCACGAGGTGGGTATAAGGCAGAATAAAACTATGATCAACTAATAAGATTACAAGTACAGTCACTTAGGTGATACTGATCTGGTGGGGAAGCAAGTGTCCCTGGAAAGAACAGGGACCTTTCCTGGAAGGCATGGGTCAAAGTCCTTGCCCCCTACCCAGGTACCTGATGCCTGTTTAGAATATCTGTCATTGTTTACCCCTTAGGGAAGTGTGTAGGTATAGTCATTCTGTCTTTGCCTTGAGGTCTAGCCTTCCACAAATTCACCTCCAGCCACAGTTGTAATGTGTCTTCTGAGCTGACTCTTTTGAAGGCCTAGTCTTGTCTGGTTGCCTATAATATTTTTATATAAGTGATCTGTCTATAATATTACCTCCTCTGAAAAGGTACCCCTAAATGCCATGAGAGGGTGGGGCATGATGACTGTTCTAGCTACTTCATACTGAAGAGGATCATAGTTGTTATCAGCTGTCAGAAACACTCTCCAGAGCATCTGTCTGAAGGCCCTCAAGAAACACCAGGCATTCTTGTCTTGGGTAGATGTGTAGCTTTAAGTCTGGAGGAGAGAAGGCCAAAGAAACGTGGGCCAAATAGTAAGATCAAGATTATTATAAATATAGCCATCAAAAGTTTCTAGCAGGAAGAGCTCCCACAAGGCCTCCCACAAAGAGGGTAAAGAGAAGGCCTAGGGAATTTTAGAATATGACATGGCATTAACTTGATATTTAATATCTTTACAGCCATTCAGGTACTAGCAGAAGAATCAGGAATGTGCACATAACATTTAGCTTTTACAATGCACAAATACCCTCTTGTGCTGCTTTTAAAATATCTAATGCCATCTTATTTTGGAGGATGGCTTGCCTCATTCATTTTATTTCTTCATTTAGAAGACAGACCAGTCAAGGTGTCGTTTAAGGCCTGTTGAGTGTATTTAGTCAAGGCCTTGATTTGTTATATGACATCCCATAATCCTAGGGAAGGGATAAGGTTAGAAGCCAAATGATCATACCAGTGAGACACACTTCTAGACTATTGATGTTATAGATGGGGTAAATTTGAGGTTTGTGAATACTTTTGACACTGCTCCCTTGTAACCATGCAAGTCTCAGTGTGTATCTCCCTTTCTATCCAGTGGGTAGCTAGGCTGCATATTGGTTCCATAGGACCAATGAGTGGCATGGGGTGAGGTGGTTCCCTTCTTATTCTAGGTCAGTTAAACCAGTCTGTTGCAAACCAGTCTCTGACCTATAAAGTTATGGTGTCTATACAGTTTTCAGGGGCATGTCTGTCCCATACATTTAGTAGAGTTAGGCCAGTGAGAATAAGAATCATTTCTTAGTTCTCAACATACAGGATCCTTTCTACTAAGTTGTCCTATAGTTGGAGTTGACCACATGTATTTATCATCATTCTGTCCTTCATCAAGTTGTAAAGCCCTAGTCAGAGCTATGAGTTCTATTAGCTGGTCACTAGTCCCAGAGGCAAGTCAGGAACTTTTAAGTGTCTAATACAGAGTTACTATTGCATACCCTGACTTTCTCATCCCATTTTCCATGGGGGTACTGCTATCACAGAAGAGATTAGATCAGAGGCAGGAAGGGGTGTGTCTTCCAAGTCTTTTCTGGCTGCGTACTTATGGAGAATTACCTGTTTTCAGTCATGTCTTTTAGTCTCAACTTTCTTCTTTTTCTGGTAGATAGGTGGCAGGGTTTAAGGAGGAACATACTTTTATTTGAATGGCTGGTCCTTCTAGAAGTAGAGCCTGGTATTGAAGAAGTCAGTTGTCTGATAGCCATAGGCCCCCTTTGGGAGAAAGAAGCCCTGCAAATTGTGAACTGTATATTCAGTGAGATCTTGCCTAAAGTTAGCTTGGATTCTTCCTGTATTAGGAGAACTACTGTAGCCACACTGCAAGGCATGCAGCACATCCATTTGTTACAGTCTAATTCATGATTCAGATAACCTACAGGTTACTGAGCAGACCAGGCTATTGAGCAGGTCTCAGATCCTGCATAAGCACTCCCAAAGCTGTGCTTGCCTTTGATCAACATACAGATTGAAATGGTATCCTGGCAGTAGACTCAGTGTTTGGAGAATTTAGAAGCATTTATTTAAGCTTCTGGAATCCAGTTTGGGAATCAGGTTCCCAAATTAAAATATGGGTATCTGCCTTTTGGGCTTCCTTTATAAGCTGATAGGTTATGCAATCTCACTATAACTTACTATCCAAAGGTAACAAAAGCCTGTACTTCCTAAAAATCCCCATAACTGTTTTTTAAGTCTTGGGCTGTGGGAACAAAAGTATTGGTTTAATTCTGTCTTGCCCCAGCCTGCAGGTTCCCTTAGATATATATGATAAGGTCCAAGTATTTTACCTCAAGGCTGCAAAGTTTTGTCTTAGATCTAGATATTTTATAACCCTTAGAGAGCTCTTTTGAGGGGCACAAAACAGTATATCATCTACATATTATGAGGGCGTGATCTGGGAAATTCAAAACACACCAAATTTGGGAAAGCACTTGATCAAAAGATGAAGATTGTCTCCAAATCTTTGAGGAAGCACAGTCTGCACCAGTTGAGAGGCCTGGTCATGAGGATTTTTAAAGGCAAAAAGAAACTAGGAGTCTGTATATGAGAGAATACAAAAGAAAGTGTCTTGTAAATCTAACACTGAAAGCCAACCAGCATCTTCCAGGACCCGAGAAAGGAGAGTGTGGCTTTGCACTACTCCTTCACCTATCAATCTAAGCGTGGTGCCAACATTTACTCCCCTTTGGATTTTTCACCTCGCAAGATTGGAGTGTCACAGTAGCTATTGTAGACTAAGTAAATCTTGTATCCTTAAGTTATTAATTGTAGGCAATAACCCTCTTTTAACTTCAGGTCTTAGAAGGTACTGTCTCTAGTGAGAAAAACATCAGGATCTTTGAGATATATTTGCAGCAGGGCAGCTCTTACTGCTCTTTCTATTCTACCTTTAGTTGCCCATACTTTAGGGTTTATTTCTGTCTCCATGAGGAGGAGGCAGTATTGCTGACCTGAGTGCATACAGATCACAGTGTTCAAACAGGATAGAAAAACCTCCCAGGAGGGGAACTTGATTTTTACAATAATTAAAAGGAGTGTGTAAAAAGAAACTCATCCCAGTTACTGCCCCAAGGTTGTGAGAAATAGTGAGTTACCTCCCCTCCAGTGACTGCTTTCACTGAGGTATGACAGCTGGAAGGCAGGCCAGGGTTGAAAAGAAGGACCAAGAGACACACACCAGTGTTCAGCAATAGGCTAGTTTCTTTCCCTCTATTGTCATGATTCCTGGGGGCTCCTTCTTAGAGATGACAGTCAGGTCAGAGGAAGAAGGCAGAGAGTACCCCAGTGCCCTTCAGTCTTGCTGGTCCACCTGGCAAGATGGGTCTAGTCCCTGGGGCCTCTGTCTCAGAGCAATCCAACTTTCAGTGGCCACCTTTGCAATCAGGAGCCCCTTGTGGCAGTCCCTCTTAAGGTTGCCTGGTTTTCTGCAGCAGTAGCAGGTGTGTTTAGTCATTGAGCTTTCCTTGGAGCCTTGAGAATCAGACTTAGATTTTATTCCTTTTATGCCTACAACAAAGTCAGGCTCTTGGTGTCTTTGTTTTCTCTTCTGTCCTCCTCCTGGTCTTGCTTGCCAAATACTGAGGAGGCTGTTTTTCTTTGGTGCGCCCCAAAGACCCCTGGTGTCGCCATGGGATGCTGTCCCGCCCAGTGTTACTGGTATTGTAAGAACAAGCCTTACCCAAAGCCCTGCTTCTGCTGAAGTGTCCCTGATGCCAAGATCCACATGTTTGACCTGGGGCAGAAGAAGGCAAAAGTGGATGAGTTCTCACTGTGTGGCCACATAGTGTCTGACAAATATGAGCTGCTTTCCTTGGAAGTGATGGAGGCTGCCCGGATTTGTGCCAAGTATATGGTGAAAAGCTGCAGGAAAGACGGCTTCCATATCTGGGTGTGGCTCCACTCTTTCCATGTCATCTGCACCAACAAGATGGTGTCCTGTATTGGGGCTGACAGGTCATCATGTCCATCCACACCAAGCTGCAGAACAAAGAACATGTGATCGACGTTCTACGCAGGGCCAAGTTCAGGTTCCCTGGCTGCCAGAAGATCCACATCTCCAAGAAATGGGGTTTCACCAAGTTCAGTGCAGATGAATTGGAAGACATGGTGGCCGAGAAACATCTCATCCTTGATGGCTGCGGGGTAGAACACATCCTGAATCGTGGTCCCCTGCACAAGTGGCAGGCCTTGCACTCCTGAAGGCTTCTGCTGTGCCGCTCCCCACCCTTAACAAGTTCATCAATAAATCTTACATCTGACACACACACACATGCATGCACACACATGCACGCACACAAAACACATAGGGGGCAATTCTCACTGAATATCAAGTAAGCTATCTGGAGCAAAAGCCAACTTTTGTGGCTTTTTCTTAGTATCTGGGGCTGACTGGGCAAATACACTGCCCCTTAAGAATAATTTCTTCTTCTGTGGAATCAGGAACTAGGGAGGTAGGTTTCATCAATGCCTCTCATAAAGGATCTCAGAAGGCAGAGGGATTCTCATCTTTCTCCTGATAAATAGCCAAGAATTTAAAATAGCTGAAGGAAAACAATAAAATAAAATGAAATAACTGAAGGGCTTAGTTCATGTCCTCCTTAGACTTCTAAGAATACATGTCTGAAAATGTCTTATTCCAATCCCCCATCTGGTAGGTGGACCAGTAGAGATCTCATATAGTGAATGCTTGTACTCTAGTAGATAACAGTTATTCCTCTAGCTGCCTGTCTTCTGACCTTCTGAAATTAATGATACTCCTCTCCAAATGTAATAACAGCTTGTAGTGCTCCTTTTCACTCACTAGAAGCCAGTTTTTAAGAGTAACATTGCATCTTTCCAGGGTAGCTCATAGGTCTGGGTAGGTCCTCTAAAGACCTCAGTATATTTATTAGGGTTATGAAAACTTTCCTAGATCTTGTCTGATCTGTTTTAGGTCACAGAGAAAAGGACATACATGTATGGGGCATCCAGGGCATCCTATATTTGCCATTCTCTCTCTATAGCTTATATTTACATTTTTAACACAAGAATTATTTCTTAATGCAAAAAAGTCTGAATATAAGATAATTCTGACCATTTTCCCTCTTTCTTACAATATAGTTCCAGTTGTGAAATAGTATCATAATCAGTACTTCCCTCTGCATTCATTTTGGCTCTAGGGATAGGCAGGCCATGCATGGGTGGTGAGGAGCATTAAATGGCTTTTTCAACACAAGAGGGTTGAACATTCTCCAGTGATTAAGAATACATTCCAAAGAAGTAAGAGATTTTGGCATCAATTTTCCTTTCCCATCCAGTTATCTCAGTGGGGCCTCCAAATGATATAGGGATGATACAGGACCTCCAAATAATGTAAGGGAAATATAACTTTCAACCTCTTAGAGAGTTTGTGTTTCCCATAATTGAAGAATGAACTTTAACGAATAATGGAGCTTAAGAGCAGGAAATATTGATTGAGGGAAAAAAAGCTTCTGTCTAGGGGAGATGAGATACAAGGGGACCCAGAAAATAGGTTGCCCTTTTGTTATGATTTTGATTTGTATTTTGTTAATGATTAGAGATGCTGTGAATCTGGTTTTTTTTTTTTTTTGCATGCTGTTAACTATCTCTTTTTTTTTTTCTTGTTTTGGAGAAGTATCTAATTAGGTTGTTTTCCTATCTTTTAGTCATGTTACTTGTGTTTTTATGTTTTTGAGTTGTAAGAGTTCTTATTCCAAACTTGATTTTTAAATTTTAGTTTAAAAGGTTTTTTTTTGTTCGTTTGTTGTGATGCCGGGATTGAACCTGGGGCCTTAGGCATGTTAGGAAGTATTCTACTACTGAGCTCCATCTCCATCTCTATGATGTGGATATTAACCCTTTATTAGATATATGATTTGCAGTTATTTAATCCCATTGAGGGGGTTTCCTTTATAATGGAGTTTTTAAGTCTGACATAGTCCTTTTTGTCTATCTTTGCTTTTTTTGTCTTTGTCATATCCAAGAAATCATGACAAAAATGCTATGTTTTGAAATCTTTCCCTTTCGTTTTCTTCTGGAAGCTTTGTAATTTTAGATCTTACGCTTCAGATATGTTTAATTAATTTTGTATAACATGTAAAGTAAGGGTGTTACTTTATTCTTTGGCATGTGAGCATTCAGTTTTCCAAGCACCATTTTTCCTTCTCCCATTGTATGGTCCTGGTACTCCTGTCAGTGATCATTTTTTCACCTATGTGAAGGTTTACATTTGAGTTCTCTGTGTTCTGTTCCATTTCTCTGTGTGTCTGTGCCAGCACTACGCTTTGATTGCTGTAGCTTTTGTTTAATCAATGTTGAGGTCTCCAGCTTTGTTCCTTTTCAAGATTGTTGTGGCAATTTGGCATTCCTTGAGATTTCCACATCAATTTTAGAATGTTTATTTTCATATTTGCCAAAAATGTCCCATTGGGATTTTTATAGGCACTGCGCTGAATTAGTATATTGCTTTAGGTCATATGGACATTTTAATGATATTAGCTCTTCCAGTTCATGAACACAGGATGCCTCTCATTTATTTGTATAGTCTTTAGTTTCTTTTCACAGTGTTTGGTGGTTTTCCATATATGGGTCTTCCCACTCATTGGTTACAGTTGCTCCTGTTCTTTTTTCTGCTGCTATAAATGGGATTTTCTTAATTTCCTTCTTAGATCATTCACTATTGGTTTATAAAATAAAACTGATTTTTGTGTGTTGATTTTAATTATAGGTATTTTTGACAATCTTAAAGGTATAAAATAATATGAACTCATTTACTCTCTCAGGAATATCCATTCTTTCTAGAGTGAAGTTTGTATATTTGGAAGTGAAAGTTGTAGTACTTAAGTCTTTCAAAAAATATTAGTGTAATCATTAAGCTTTCATAAATTTTAAGAGCAGAATGTATTTATTGGGAGAAAGAAAGCTTCTGTCCAAGAGAGGGACAGAAGGGGGGCCCGAGTGGGTTACCCCCGACTCTGTCTTTGTCAGGGACTTTTATAGGGAAAAGCTATGAGGTGAGGTGGGTCCAAGGTAGGAGAAATGGACAAAACTATGTCCCACCAGTAAGATTACAGGTATAAATGTTCAGGTAAGACTGAGTGGACTGGGATCAAATGGGAAAGCGAGTCACATAACAAGCGGGCATGCAGAGCAGGGCTTTTCCCGTAAGGGTTAGGTCAGGGGCTTTTCCCATAAGAGTCGGGTCAAAGACTCTTCAAAGTGGTCAATCCCTGCTGTTCATCCCTGGGGAGGTACGTGGATGCATTTGTTTAGTCTTCCGTCTTGAGGTCTGGCCCACAGGTATCTTATCTTCTATGTTGGCTTCTTCGAGGGCACAGCCCTGTCTGACTGCCTATAGTATTTCTATCTCAGCTGTCTATAACATTCCCCCCTCTGAAGAAGTAACCCGAACTGCCGTGAGGGAGTAATGGGCGATGACCGCTCTGGCTTCTTCAGGCTGAAAGGGGTCGTAGTTGTTGATCGGCAGTCAGAGATACTCTCCAGAGGGTCTATTTAAAGGCCCTCGATAGAAACCAGGCGTTTTCATCTTGGGTAGGTGTATAGCTTTAAGTCTGGAGGAGACAAAGGCAAAGAGCCAATTAAGTATGCAAGGGCCAAATAATAGATCAACAGTAAAAGATTCATTCATAAAAAACAACAACAAATAAGAAAGGAAAGCATAGCATCTTCTGAAGATCTAACATACAACTCGTCCTGTGGGTTTTGTTCATCTTCGGCCCAGATGCTTCTTTACAGCACCAGTTTCAAATGACCTGGAAGCATCCAATTTCTTAATCTCAAATATTCCCTCTTCTCCTCCTATACTTTTTCTGCACAGAGCAGCCCTGTTTGTCTTCATCTACTACTAGGCAACATTTCTGTCACAGTAGCCTGTACATACTAGATCTGCAAAGTGGCCATGAGTCATAGCTTTGCTCCTGTCTTTTCACTTTTCCGTCAAATGACAAAGCCTCGTGCACACGGAATGTGCCTCATCCGGTTTTACTGTTGCTGTTACCCATCCTTGGGGTGAGTGCTTTTCCAGTGCTGATGCTAATATGTTCTTTTTTATTTACTTATAAATTCTGAATGCCTTGTAGGTGTCTGTTTGTTGAACCTTTTTTCTGCGTAAATATGTATTCATAATATATTTTTCTGACATTGTTGGTAATAGACATTTTTTAAAAGTCAGAATTTGCTAGATCAAAGTAACCATTGTTGGCATGTACCTTGACAGCAGGAACTTTGCCATTTAGTTTAGAAAAATGCTTCCTGCTTATTTCATATTCTTCATACATCTTATTGCAGCGTACTGTTAGCTTTTTTCTTTTCTTTTATAGTTCTGGGGATGCACCCACAGTCCTTCCTAAGGTTAGCAGCTAGTTATGTCATTCAGGCACATCCCTGGCCCATTGTTAGCTTTTAACTAATAGCAGTTGATTAGCTCCTCTTAGATTGTTTTAGCTCTCCATTTACTTAAACTTTAAATATATTAAATAACTCTTACAATAATTATTTTAAAAGCATTATTAAAAATTGTACTTATCGGTTCCCTGTCAGTGGAGGCTGCAGCTGTAGAGGCAGCGGTGACGAGTTACCGCGGCGGTGAGGAGTTAGATAATCACAATGGGAGTCTAAGAAGTCACTTAGACAGTCGCTTCCGGGAAGATGGCAACCAGGTGAGCAGCAAAGGAGCGATCCTCCTTGATAAACACCACCAGCTCGGGACAGGCTTGGTGAGCGTGAATGCTGGGACCTCGGCTGAGAAGATCAAACTGAACGTATTTCTCTGAGCTGCCGGGGGAGATGCGGTAGGGTGGCCCAAACTGCCGTGGCGAGACGCGGGAAAGCCCCAGACGCTGGGAGCCGGAGACGCTCCGTGCGGGGAGGGGGCTTGGCTGGGTCCGAGCGCCCTGGGGGCACAGCTAGCACGGTCCCCCCCACCTCCCGAACCGGCACAGCTTTCCAGCGACTCCCGACAGAGATCGGCTTTTTAGCAGCGGGAATGCCCGGCAGTCTCACATTTCGCGCGCATCGGGCAGGTTGCGCAGCCTAGACCCTCGGCAGCCTGCGGTCCGTGGCCTGGGCGGCGCGAGCAGCATAGGAGCGGAGCATCCCGCTCCCTCCCCCAGACCTGGAGAGTGCGAGGAAACAAGTGGCTGCGAGCGGCGGATCGCGAGCATAGCACAGAAAACTGGCACCTTGGAACCTTCCTGCCTGCAGGGACTCCGAAAACTGGTGAGCTATCTGCCCTCGCGACCAGATCACCGAGTGGGGGAGGAGATCCATCCCTATACCTGCAGGGAACCCTGGGAGGGCGGGGGAGCGGTCTTACACACCTCACCCAGGTCTCTCGCTAGGGAGTAGCTAACCAACATCTGTACAGCCTTTTAAGCGGAACTCTCAGCAGAAAGCTTAAGGGACATCCCCCCCCCAAAAGAAAAGTCATTGGAGCAGCCTCTGCAGCAGACCTTTGCCTGCTGAACTGCGTGGGGAATCTATTGCTCAATATTTTGAATCTGATACCCAAAAAAGGGAAGACAGAAGAACAAATCTCAGCAGAAAGCTTAAGGGACATTCTCCCAAAGAGAAGGAATCATTGGAGCAGCCTTTGCAGCAGACCTCCACCTGCTGAACTGCCTGTGGAATTTATAGCTCCACATTTTGAATCTGATACCCAAAAATGGGA
>PVLD010023347.1:0-27554 GCA_004027595.1 Dinomys branickii | reverse complement strand
AGAGAGAGAGAGAGAGAGAGAGAGAGAGAGAGAGAGAGAGAGAGAGAGAGAGAGAGAGAGAGAGAGAGAGAGAGAGAGAGAGAAATATTTAACTGGAAAGTCATTCATTCCTACTTTCTTCTTGGGATCCAGAGGTTCTGGAAGCTGTGGGTAGTGAACTGTTCTCTCTGTAACTGGTCTCAAGAGTTCATGCCCCCCCGGGTCCACTCTGCTCTTAGGGCAAGAAGCAGGTCAATTGGGTCATGACATACTCTTCCAAGGCACACCTTTTGGATTTCCAGGGACTTTCCTTTATTTTGACCACAATTTAGTAAAAAACTTTGAAGCGAGGAAAACCATGCGAACTGGAGTATTTGACAACTTTTCTTAAAGGCTCAGGCTTTGATGCCAGAAGGAAGGAGATGGGAGCCTAGGTGGAAGGATAGGCTGGTGCTTCTATTCTCTTGGGTGGATAGGCTGTTATTTCCATCGCTAGTGGGCTCTGCTCCAAGGAGGCTGTGGATTTGTCCACTGGTGTAGCATGGCCAACACTCTGGCTCTTAGATGGCTTTCACTTGGAATACAACCATCCACCATTTCAGAGAGCTTAACTTTTAGATTCTGTTCCAGAGCTGTGTAATAAAGCACCCCACCAACCAAGTGGGCTTGAGCAGCCGTCTTACCAAGGCTCATGATTATGTGGGCCAGGGAGTCAAGCAAGGTTTCTCTGTGCTGCTCTGCTCTTCTGTGGACTAAGATTTCATGTGGTTTCAGTTGCTGACTGACTTGTTCTATAATTCTACAATGGCTGTGTCCATGCATCTGCTCTCTTGGAGTGGGTGAGTGGTCTCAGAAAGCTGTGCTTGCCTGGGTTTTTTTTCCTCTCCTTGTGTTTTCAGAGCCTCTCCAGTGGTCTTCTCAGTAGGTATTGGATTTCTTGCGTGATTGTGCAGTGCTCCCATAGCATATATTTACAGAGACAGGAAGTAGATCATGCTGGTCTCTTGTAGCCTGTGCCCTGACCCCACTTCTGTGTCACTTTTCTGCATTGTGATGGCCACGAGTACCACAGAGCCTGCCGAAGAGACAGAACAGATTTTAGAAGTAAAAGCTGAGCTATTTGTCTAATGCTTGCTCAAAAAGTCTTCAGAAACACACTGCAGTGCCAAGAGGAGATACTAGAAGCCATCTCTCCATAGATAAGATTGAAGATTATGTGGTAGGCATAGCCATGGATCTGGAATGGGTCCATCTAGCCAGTACCTGTATAGACTCATGTTTAAAAATGGAACTATTGCAGGAGTATGAGTTTGTAGGTCCATCAGTGGGAAGGGAGATGGAGAGACTGAGGCCTGGTCTTTATCTTTGCTGCCCATTGAAGTAACACAGGTCACAAACTTTAAATCAGTGCTGGTCTTTCTTGCCACTTACAGCCATAGGTAGCCCCTTGTAGCCTGGGCGGCAGGGTAGCCAAGAGTCAAGTATGGCACTGTCACTAAACCGAGGCAAGCCATGTGCTTCTCTCTTCTTCTGCTCCTAGGGCATCGTAGGAAGCTACGGTGACAAATACTGCCATCAAATGGAGTCCTTCCCCAGGACTTTGAGGTGTGGTGTCACATCTTCTGTGTTCGTAAGCATTCCTAATCCCAGGATTTACCATTTGGCTCTTGAAGGGAGCCTGGGAAGAGTGGCTCCTTTCTTCCTGCTAAGGGAGTAGTAAGCAGTTTCTTCATGCCTGTGAGTCTGTCCCCCGTTCCTGTCATTTCTCCCCCTCGTCCCAAGCACTCCTCTGTGTGACACTTGAGCTGGGAGGTATGCTAGTTTTTCTGCAGTTTTTCTCAACTCGACTGCTCCATGTGGTTGTTCTATGAGGAACACAGGAAGGAAGGCTGTTTCCAGCAGTTCTTAAATCTAGCTGTGCATAAGAGTAACCTGGGAGACTTAGGGAAAAAGACAGATTCTTAGACTTTTCATAAACAGATTCTCCTTCAGGAACCCAGACATGGAAAGCAGAAATCTGTGTCAGGTGCTCCTTTCCTAGTGATTTTGATGTGAGCCAGGTTTGGGAGCCATTGGCCTGTGTCCTCCTAGATTCATTTTATTAACTTCCAGAAATGCTGGGTCCTCATTTCAAAGGGACAGGGCCAATTAGCCCTCTCAGTTGGTAAGCCCGGCTTGGTTATTGAGGAGGTAAAGGCCCAGGGTGTGTTTTCTATAGCTGTGGCCTGACCCATGACCTTGTCCAGCTGCCTTGCAAATGCCACTGGTTACCAGGGAAACCCAGCCAGAAAGGGTTAATGGTTCAAAGCGCATGTGTCTTCACTGTTGGCGTAGGAGGGAAAAACAACTCTAGCTGAGAACAGGTCATACTGAATCTGTCCCCTCCAAACAACATCATCCCGATCTTCTATTATGCAAAGACACAGTGGAACTTCATGCCTTTCTTGGCATCTCAAATGAAGCTTAACATTGTCTGTCATCTCAGCAGTGTGTTCCACGCCCACTGTCTTCTTCCAAAGAGATTTTTGTTAATGTCACAACACATTAATTTTTCATGTGAAATAATGCTTAAGACATGGGTTCTAGATTTAAAACCCTGGGGTGGAATCTTGGCACTAGTGTTTGAGACCTGGGTCTTCACCCTTTCTGTGCCTCAGTTTCCCCAATTTACAAAATTTTGGTGAAATTAGTATGGATCCTCTTCTTAGGATAAAAAGATGAGACAGTACTTCTAAAATACTTAGGATGGTGTTTGATGCATGCTAAGAACTCAGAAGTATTATTATCATTTTTATTTTACTTTGATCAGAATATTTACCTTTCGGTATACCCTTAACAGATTATTAAGTGTATGATGCAACATCATAATCTATAGGTAGAATGTTGTGCAGGAGATTTCTGGAGTTCACTCATCTTCCACAACTGAAACTTCATACCTGGTGATCAGCAGCACCTCCCCATTTCTTACTTGATATGGCCCTTGACCATTATTCTAGATTCTGCTTTTAGATATTGCCTATGGAGTAGAATCATGCGGTATTTGTCCTTCTGTAACTAGCTCATTTCACTCAGCATAATGTCCTGCAGGTTCGTACTTGTTGTCTCATAGGATTTTCTTCTTTTTTAATGGTGACTGGTGAATAATATTTCATGTCATGCATTTATGTGTCACTTAACAAGAGCACTATATTCTGAAAAATATGTCCTTAGCCGATTTCATTGTGTTGCTCTCACAGAAAACACTGATAGAAACTTACATGATTTACAGCAAACTCTGTCCTAATAGGTAGAAGTATATACTAAAATAATGATAAAAGTATAGTATGGCGAACACATAAATCAGTAACAGTGCTTATGATCATTATCAAGTATTCTTTACATAAGTGTGTATCAAACCTATGCATGCAGCTGACTGCGCAGCAGATCTGTTTACACTGCCATTACCGTAAATACATGAGTAACGTGTTGGCCTATCAATGTTATGACAATACAACTTCACTGTGTGATGGGAATCTTCCAGCTCCATTATAATCTTACCGGACTACCGTTGTATGCATAGCCTATCACTGACTAGAACGCTTTTCTGGCTGGTGACTCTACATGTCACATTTTTGTTGTTTACTTATTGTTAAACATTTATAGTGATCTAGTAGTTGTGGATAATACCATAGTAAACATAGGACTGGTAATATATACTAGAGATCAGGGTTTTAACTTGTGTTTGTAAATACTCAGAGGTGGAATTGTTGGATCATATGATAGTTCAATTTTGTCCTTTTTTTTTTTTTTTCTTTTTTCTGCACCATACTGGGGATTGAACTCAGGACCTTGTGCTTGCCAGGCAGGTGCTTATGCCACTGAGCTACATTCCCAGCCTGATAGTTCAGTTTTGAATTTCCTGTGCTTTCCACAGTGGCTGTACTTCTTTTTCCTCCCACAGAGTATGATGGTCCTAAATTCTCCACATCCTTGCCAATACTCATCATCTTTCTTTATCCTGATAACAGCCATGCTAACAAGTGAGAAGCGATATTGCATTGCAGTATTTATTTGCATTGTCCTGATGACTGGTGCCATGTTTTCATATACCTTTTGGCTGTTTTTATTTTTTCCTTGATAAAACTAAAACTAAAAGAAGACCTAAGGAAAAGGCTTCATGATATTGGTCTAAGTAGCAACACTTTAAAACACTGACAGCATAGGCAACACAAGCAAGTGGACTACAACAAACTGAAAAACTGCACTGCAAAGGAAACCATCAACGCAATGAATAAGCAGCCTATGAAATGGCAGAAAATATTTGCAAACCGTATGTGTGATGAGGAGGTAATTTCTCAACCACCAGAATAATACCTACAACTTAATATCAAACCATGAATAACTCCATTTAAAATTTTTATTATTTTTAAGAATGGTAAATCCCTTTATCACACATGACTCCCTCTCTGGTCCCTAAGTAGTGAAAAGCGCTATCAGACCCCCAACTGGCGAAAGCCTTGCTGACCTTCTGTGACGCCTTCTCTCTCTCTCTTCTCTCCAAATTACAGCGGCCGCTGAGCTTGCTCTCTGATGAAACCCATTTTTCTTACAGCCATAGACGTGTCTGTCCAACTCTGTCTCCACTGCTTTTGCCTTGAAGGCTGACATTGGCTCCAGAACGTTTTTGCCAGCAGTTTCTCCTTATATGGTTATTCTCCGAGATCCTTCCAAGTTACGGGACACAGTAACTCATTCTGTTTAAAGAATTTAAATATTTCCAATTCCCTGACACTAAGTTCAAATCATTTGCTTTACACCTTATTTCAAAGCTTCCTTCTAGCCATTCTTTTTTGCTTTTCTCTATGTAGTATAGTATTTACCAAGAAGAATTCTACAACTATTTGTGTGTTCTTCTACGGCAACATTTGTCCTTCTGGAAGAGACACGAATCACCTCTTTTTTCCATGGTTAATTTAAAGGCATCTGTACAGATACAGCCTCAGTGTCAGAGGTCCCTCTATGATGCCTTTGCATAAACTCACTGTCTTTCTCTTCTCATAACTTTTCCTTTCTCCCTCTATTTAAGGACTTGCCTCAAAGCCGTAAGTACCCAAGATGAGTTTAATGTCATGATTAAGAATTCAGGCCCTGAGGTCACATGGTCATGAGTTTAACTCAAGTTCTAACTTAGCTGTGCCTTAATTTCATCCTCTATGAAATGGAGATAATAAAGTACTATAGTTCTTTCTAGAGTTCTTTTGAGAATTACATGAAATCATGCAAGAAGAATGTGTAGCATAGAGAGCTAAATAAACACTAATCTTTTTTTTTTTTTTTTTTTTTTTTTTGGTCTTTTTGAGACTGGGTCTTGCTATGCAATTCAGGCTGGCCTTGAGCTCACTTTGTAGCCCAGGCTGGTCTCAAACTTGCAGCGATCCTCCTGCCTCAGTCTCCTGAGTGCTGGCACTACGGGCGTGCACCACCACACCTGACAAATACTAGTTTTTCTTGTTTGCATTTTCAGTGTGTAGGTTGACCTTCAATGTGAGTGTTTGAGAACAAAGTCCTTCTATTTTATGAGTCACAATCTCTGAAGACACAATCTAAAGATAAAAATTCTTCATATAAAAAATTCCTGAAAATCATAGACTGAGATTAAAATCTCAAATGTTGAAGTGTTGAAGGCTGGAATAAACAAAACAAAACACAGTGCAATTCTACTTTTAAAAGGTTGTAAGAGAGGGGTGGAAAGCTGAATTCTGGGGAGCGGATTGGCCATATGATACAACAATGGGAATAATTCCACTTTAAAAATTCATCATATGTCTGCATTGGCATATTTCTTCTAGCTGATGAAATTCCAGGAACTTTTAATAAATTGAAGTTTAATTTGCCAAAAGAATCCAGGGAAGTTTCTGACCAGTTTGAAGATAATTATGTACATGGTAGGACAGGAAAACTTTTATATATAAAGTTGTTCAGTCTCTAACACAATAAAGTAGGTTTCTGACAAACCTGTGATCTGTATATTAGTACATGTGTAATGAATTTCTGCACACCCCAAAGTAACGAGAAAGGTACCACATCCAATAGGAAAATGTAATAGGATATATTCATTCTGGTGGATGTTGAGTCATAGAAACCTGTCCTAAAATTTAAAAAAGGAGCTATTCATCTCAACACAAGAGTTCAAGCTACAGTTAATGGTCATGAAAATCAGCCAGCTTTTATGGGACATCGTGTAATTGCCTATAATCTATCCCTGTCATATACACTTTTTATACATCAAATTTTCTTTTTAGTTTTCTGGGTTTAGTTTTTACAAATACCTAATAAAATTAAATTGCCAGCATTACATTTTTTTTCAATTCACTATGCTATATATTTTATCTTTACATCACTTCTATGGAAAGCATAAACTGAGTAAAGATTTTTAGAAAGCTCTAATTCATTTCATGCATGATTTGCAAATCTGATTCTATGGAAGTACATTATCACATCCTTGACTTTGTGTGTAAGCATTGTGCATATATGTAAAAATATGAACGCTTCTACGGTAAGTGAAGAAATATTCTTTTTGTACATCTGCTTACAGGTCTTTAGGTGACTGCATACACAGTGGTGATCCATCACAATATTTGGTTAATCTCATCAAAAGATTTACATTGTGCATCTTGGTATTTCAGGTAACTGCAGGAATAAAGTTGGGTGTGCACAACTACCAAACATAGTGAAATGAATTTAGACTTTTTATTTTTGACCTAGTTCTTTATTAATTTGTTTTGCCTGTTCATAACCTTTATACCCAAAGAGCCATCTTTTGTATACCTGAGTGGTCATGCATGAAAAACTTTGTATGTTATTACTGCCTACCTAATTGTGTAAACTGTCTATATTCATCTGTTAGCTCTGAAGCTCCAAGAATATAGCACTGACTTCTTGCTTGGTTCTGCTGAAGGCTTCATGAGGGATAGTGTCACAATTGCAGGAGAAATTACCTAGTGCGATAGGAAGCAGAGAGTGAGGAGGAGCCCATCTTGCTCTTTTATAATGCCTCTCATGACAGGTAAACCATGTGTGACCTGGCTTAACCCATCCCGAGGACGCTGCCACCAGTGACCTAATCACATCCCAGGAGACCCTGCCTCTTAAGGGAACTGACACCCTTCTCATCTCCAGACGGAAGACCTGGCTTCCAACACATGAGCCTTTGTGGAATAAGCCATAGTGTTCTGTCATGTTTTATGTCTGTCAAATAACTCCCCTTTGAAAATATAAATAAATGTTTTCAAAGAAGTTTAGAATCAAATTTTTCCCAAGTTACAGTTTGGGGAATTTGATTCCTTAGGATTTCAGGATTTATGTTTTTGTGTGGGGCTCATGGTCCAAACCTATCTTTTATAGTCTTGCATCCTGAATTCCCAAAGTAAGAAGTTACACTTAACAGTTGCTCAATGAACGCTTTAAAATGAATGAATATTAACCCCAGTTAGCCATTGATGAATGTATCATACGATTATTCTACTGCCTGAAGCATGGGAGGCAGATTTTAATCTCAAACCTCTATGTGTTTTTTCCTTACTCCTCCTCTTTGCTGTTTCTTTCCTCGCGCTCTCTTTACTGCCCTTCCCTTCCTCAATTTCCCTTCCTATCTTTTCCTTTTTAGCTATGAGAATGATAATCTATTATAGGCAGTATTAATTTATTAATTCACAGCACAAATCTAAAACAGTGGAATGAACAGAAAATACTTTTATCTTGATAAACCATCATATTACCAATTTCAAGTACAAGAAGAAGGATAATTAAAAATGGTTTGACTTGGTAACCGGAACCCCCCAGTTATGCCCACCTAAGTAAACTTGGGAGTGGATTCTCCACCCTAGCTCCAGTTCAAGTTGCATGGGGATCCCAGGCAACACCTTCACGAAATCTTTTGAGAACAAGAGCCACCCAGCTAGGGTGCTCTGCATTCAAACATCCAGCTGTATTAGATAATAAATCCTCATTGCTAAGGTTAAACGCTAACAGAACAGTAGAAAATAAATACCGTCCCTATGAACAACATGCTCTCACATTGGACTGTAGGACAAAAATGTTTGCAATTACTATGTTGGTCTGAAAATAAGTATTTGACAAGAAGGTGATAATAAATCAAGAAGGTGACAGGAATTATTTTGAAAATAAAAATTTTTATTATCTGGTTACACTCACAAATGTTAAATCGTACAGATTCAAGAGCAAAATGAAAGAGAGATAATGGGATGTAGGGAGAAGGATCCTTCTAAAGGAGAAGGGGATTGAGAGATGGGGGAAGAGGGAGGGAGGGCAGTAAGGGATGAAAAAGAGCAGTTGGGATGTGTTATATATGTGCACCAGCTCCACACCGGGAGTGTGAACATTATGTCCTGCAAACATGCACACAGACACAGAAAAGGCGGGGATCAAAGGATGGACAGAGGGGAGAGAGCGGGAAGGGAAAGTGGATAAAAAAGGTACTAAGATGTGTTATAGACATTCACAAACTTCACACGAGGAATATAAACTTTATGTACTACACACATGTACTAATAGAAGAAAGGAAAAAAGGAAAAATGTTACAAAGTAGAATTTAAACTGTGGTTATTGGCCCTATCACAAGCCCTGAAAAGAACAGTATAATTTCTCTGAGAACAGGCCTGTGCCTTCATTCACAAATATAGAGTAGGATCATACCTGTAGCAAGGGTTCTTGATGTGAAGTCCTAAGGGAACCAGCATCACCTCGGCTTTTGCAGAAATGCAAATCTTCGGGTATTTCCTTAGACACATTCAATCAGCACTTCCAGAGACAGAGCCAGTAATCTGTGTTTTAAAACTTGGTGATTCTAAGGTTTAATGGAATTTAATTCTGAAACCTGCTTCTTTCACTTTGCAGACCTTAGACAATTTTCATGCTTTTGATAGATACCTGGTACATTCTGTGAGCTGCCGTGGGTGCTTTATCATAGGTACGTGTAACACACTGCTTCAAACTATCCCAACTATGCAAGCGAACAGATGCTTCCCAATTTCCCTAGAATTATACCCAAACTTAAAACAGTCTTGTGCCATGTTTATGTATTTTATTGTTTATTTTTATATATTTATGTCTTATTAGATATACAGTATGTGTACTTTAAAAAAACTCTCTTTGAAATATAATGTATAAAATAAATACTATAAAACTTTCTAGGACAAAATCCTAGAAGTAACAGTATTGCCCCTGAGAGTAAGTTCATTTTAAATTTGTACAAATTTCTTAAATTGTTTTCAAAAATGTTACATCAGTGTCTATTAGTATGTCTAATCCTTGAAATCCTGTCCACCTGGAGCATTATTATTAATGTTTAAATGTCACTTTGATGGGTTAAAATCATTACCTCCTTTATATTACATTTCTTTATTTATGAGTAACATTAAGCATTTTTCATAGTTTTATTGACCTTTCCCTGATCAACTGTCATTTTCAGATAATTTCTTTTCAAAATGGAAACTACAGCGAAGAGCTTATTCAGGCTGGCTTGGGGGTTGTTACAAGGTTTGACAGGAACCTGCACTGTTAGCGTCCTGCCGATTGCCTTGAGTGTTTTCTCATGATTTGTGAGGAGTGATTGATCATAATCAAAAAATTAATCACCAATCAAACCTAGTAATTAAGCCATCATCACATTTGCATATAAGTAATAACTTATGCAATCTTTGGAGAAGGAAATTTAGGTGGAAGCTATTGATTGTGGAAGCTGGATCCATCACCGGGATGTTGATTTGTGCCGCAGTGTGGCTGGTTCCCTGAAGGCCACTTCAGTGGATGAAAGGGGACAGGTTGGAAGACAGATGTCACTGGGATGGTTGTCTTTTTTATTTCACCTCCCTCACTGCATACTCTATCATCATACATCATTTTTCCAGTGGGATATTTTAAGGACCACAGGAAGAAAAAAGTGGATTGTTCAGAGCAAATCCAGCTCCACTGCTAAAATACAGCTTACAGTGCACCTGGCAAGGATGAGTCTGCAAAATCAATGTTTTGTGGTGATTCAGGGCAGGGTCAAGAAACATTCTGTGAGGGACCAGAGGGTAAATATTTTTGGATCTGTGGGCCATACCTTTTCTGGTGTAACAATTCAGCTCTGCACTCATATTTCAATAATAACCGTAGACAACACAAACTGAGTGTGCACAGCTGTATCCCAATAAAACTTTATTTACAAGATTGTTCATGGGTCAGATATGCTTTCTACAGTTTGCTTGCATGTGAGTTACACAATCTTATTGTCAGTTAAATTTGGGGGCAATATCTACTGTTAAAGCATTTTTTTCTAGTTCTCTTCCACCTCCTACCTTTTGTTCTGTTTCCTTTTCTTCTCCTGTTATGCCTTCTCCTTGTCTTTGTTTTTAATAGTTGTGTGGTGTGAAAATGGTCTCTTAACATTGCTGCACCTCAGTTTCGAAATGTGAAAATAGTAATCATATACCATTACTAGCACAGAACTACAATGCAGTAAAGAATTCTAGAAAATGCTTTGAGAGCATTCATGCGTGCATAAATGTATCAAGACGGAGAAGAAAGGAAAGACAGAAATCGTGATAATTCTGAAATTATCAGACATTAAAACATCCCATATCATACTGGAGCAGAACAGGCCCCTAATCCAATATGGCTAGTATTCTTGTAAAAAGAGAAAAAAAATGGAGGGAGGTACCTATGAAGGGAGAGTGCCACAGGGACATGAGGGTCCTCCCGCTGTGGAGGAACACTTGGATGACTCTCCTTGAAAGATCAGTTATCTTCATTTTGGCTAAACCTAGCCCTATTTCCATGTATTGATATGTACAGAGCTAGCTAGGACTTTTCCTTATCCCTTTGATTGCCTTTAAGCACTGCAAATGGTCCTAGCTGAGGTGCTGATGTGTAGTCTTTGAAGGAAGGCAACCTCCTGCAGCTCCCCAAAACACGTGTGAGCCAGGCGAGGAGAGCCACACTCCATGCTGTCTCCATGCTGTCAGCTGGGATAGAACCTGGGGATAAGAGGTTATGACTACCCAGGGCATAAAAAATATTATACATCAGAGCTGAAGCACAGAGCCCAAAACATTAGATACTACCTGGAATTGTGTTATGCAGATTATTCCTTCTGCATACCCTTCTCTCTGCGTATGCAGAGGTGACTTCAGGCCACCTACCTAGCCCAGCCCACGGCACTCGTGTATTTCCCAGCCTCTCTCAGTCATTCATCCCCAAGCCACTCACCTCAATGAGAATTACTAAAACCTGGGTTCAGCCTTGGGTGGAGCCAACATCCTAGCTGGACTTAGGACCCCCTTGGCTCCCCCCCATTTTGGATATGTAACTGTGTCTCCAGTTACACCGTGGGTTGTACTGGAAGTGGTAGATTGGAATTAACTTGCTGGAATTCCAATAACTTTCCTTTGGGATTACTAACATAAACTTCCCAGAAGGTGATGAGGACCAGGAAGCACTCTACATTTGGCACGCAGAGTAGCCAGAACACGTGACCTTCTTGGCCCAATGACTGCTATCCAGAATCAGGTGCTGGCAACCCACTGGACCTTGTGTGACCAATTTAAAGGTAAGCAGAGCATATTACGAGTTATAGAGACATCAAGGTGATGAATTTACAAGTTATCGAATATCAAAGATTACCATCAAATTTCAGAAGTTACTGTAGCGGCACAAGACAAAGTCCTTTTCACAAAATAAACAGATCCAGCTGGCACCTTGATCTTGGACTTCTAGCCTGTAGCCCTGTGAGATAATCAATTTCTGTGCCACCCAATTCTATCCTACTTTGTTTTGGCAGCCCTAGTAAACATGCACACTTGTAATCATCTGCTTTATGACAGAAATAGTAATAACAGCACTCCACATTTAATAATATTTACACACTAAGTAAGTCTTTGTATGTGCATTATTTAGTTCTGGGCTCAAAAATACCCTTATGAGATAAACACAGTTATTATCCTCATTGCGTAGATAGTAAAACTGAAGTTTAAAGCTCACAGAGTTTAAATATCATTTTCAAGGTCACATACATGGGAAAAGACCCAGCAAAGATTAGAACCTGGCCATCTTACTGCCTGATCCTGCGGCTTGGTTCACTGTGGTTCTGTAGAGCCTCAGAAGGAGAAAGGTCACTGGAGTCACTCCAAGGAACAGTCGCTTCTCATCAGCCGCTGTAAATGAGAAGTAATAAGAGATATGGGAAATGCCGTGTTGACAATGCGGCTGTTAAATGGGGTAGAGAAGCCCAAATGGACAGGCGGTAATTTGCGGGTGTTGCTGATTCAGATCTCGGGCTCGCAGATCTCAGTCATCTATTTGCACGCCCATGTTCTAAGCTTGAAAGTAATGAGATGTTGGCCCCGTATCAGCTTCCTTGAGTCCGAGTTCTTTCCCTGTGATCTCCGATGTATTTTCCTGCACAACAGCCCTGCTCATGAATTCAACAGGTCCTTGCTTCACCAGGATTTCTGAAAGTTACTGGAAAGCACACTGCAAACCTGCTTCACAGCTTAAATTCATCACGTCAAGAGCCTAAAGACCAAGACAGGACTGAGGTCTGAGGGTAATTGCAATCAGAAGTTTGGAACATTTTTCAATTTTTCATTTAATTATGCGGCACTCCTTATTTATCCTCTCCTTTTTTGTCTTCACACCTGAGCAAAGCAGGTAGAAGAAGAACCCTTTCTGCACACAGGTGTTCACCCTTAGAAAATGCTAGCAGTCCTCATCTATCTCTGTGTTCATTCAAGAAAATATAATCATTCTTAGGGCTCCTGATGCAGGTGGAGAAGAGAAGCACAGTTCCTCTGCCACCAGCCGTGATGGAATGCTAGAGGTCCTTGGAGGAAGAGCATGGACTCCTTACTCTCAGTGTGGCTGGCTATAAGGAAAGGCTTGCAAGACAAGGACTTCGATGTTCCTCACAGCCTCACAGTCATCAGCCTGGTGCCCCTGGGGAAGTACTGTGTCTTCTCTTGTCTCACATGCTGGGTCCAAAACGTGGGAAAGATGGACATATGTATAAAGCACTTAGCACAGTAGTTGAGGACACGGTACTTAGGGAAGAAGGCCTAGTTCTGTGGGTACAGTAGGCTTTGATAACCCAGGGCTGCTGAGGTCTTCTTGTTCTGCTCTGTTGCAACAATGAACAGAAAATGACTCCAGTTCCTGACTGATCCTTTATGTTAATGTCTCACTCCTAAGACAGTTTCCCAGATGCTGTCAGACCTCAGTACGAATTATTGGCTTGGAACTCATTCTTTATGGAAAGATGAGCCCCATGTGAAAAGATCTCAGCTTCCAGAATTCACTGGGGTTCTTTCCTGATCATTTACTAGGTAGGTCTCCATTGGCCTGAGGGAGCTAATATGTTTCGCAGCATGTTTTGTAGATTGCATCTGGCCAGATGTTCCTCTGTGTGGGTTCCCTAAGCAGTGTGGGAGGGAAGGAACACCCTGGAGGACATAGAATTCCAGCCAAGAGGCCTGGTGCTGCACCACTTGGTCTAGACCAATCTTTTCCTTTACTGCTGTTAGGGAGCAAGATTGCATTCCAGACTTGAAACTCAGAGACAGTTTTGATATTTGATATTTTCTCTCCTTCTATTAGGCACATGTTAATGACTACTTCTATTAGTAATATAGGCTGCACTGTATAAGGCATTGTTCAAAGATGTAAGCTATACAAAGCACTCTAGTAGACACTTGCTGAAGGGACCATGGGAGGGGTAATACATAGCCAGGGGACCATATAGTTTTTCAGGGTCAATCATAGGTAGCATTCCATCCTGTCCTATGCAGTAATCAATCCAGAATCACTTCCTTCTACATAGGTAGAAGGAAATCTACAATCTGCAAGTATTCAGACATCCTAATCATGGCTCAGATACGAAGACATTTCCCCACAAGTGTTCGGTGGAGAAACACACTCTTCATTTTGAGCCAATAGGATGCCCCAAATCAGGAGCTGAAGGGCAGCCATTAAAAACTGTCTTGGACTGTCAGCTACTTACAGAGACCCAGGAAAGGTAAAGCAAAGGATCTCTGATCAGTCTTACAAAATATCGCAGCTGACATGTTCTTAGCCTATGATGAAGAATGTGTATTTTTAAATCCAGCTCCCTTTTGTGGACACTAGACAGGTGTTCGTATTGGAGAAAGACACCTGTAGGCTGGGTGCTCTGTGGTCCTACTTGAAGGAATTGCTCTTCATGAAAGACAGGAGATTAGATTGCCATTGTTTCCCAGGGCACATTAACCTAGAAAGTGATTTTACACTGAGTTTAAGAATGAAATGGTAAGAGACAGCAGCACAGCGGTACCCCACCAGTAACAGAAAAATGGGGTGGTAAAATAACCCCTGTAAACAGAGCATTTTGTAGGTGTCATCCCTTATGCTAACTTCCTCACAGGCATGTTTATGCTTTTATCATCACAAAGACTTTGAGCCACAGCCTATTATTATGAGAGAAAATAGATGCTCAGAGCGGAAGACGATGTATCCAAGGGCACAGAGTTAGGAAGTGCTGAGGTCAGCTCTCGAATCAAGGTGGGCCAAAGCCTGAGCTCTCAACCTGCATGTCACCGTGCCTTAGTCTTCCAATAATCCCTTCCCACCTTTCCCAAGGCAGGTCCTTCCCCAAGTGAACTGGATTAGGTCCTGCTCTGTGCTCTGTGGTGCCAATGTGACTTTTCTCAGCCTTGCTGTAGTTGTGCTTGGCCCTCAGAGTATCACCATTTTAGGCTGTGAGGTTTGCTGTCATTTCTCTCAAAAAGTATCAGGCATGGTTAAAAAAACTTCCTGCTAAAAGTTTAAATGATTTTGTCACAATCCTAATCAACAATCAACATATTAAAAATATTAGTTATGATGGTAATAAAAATAGTAACAATGGTGGTTGTAGGAGGACATGATTTTAAACGTGACAGTTCTATATTAAATAATACCTAATGCTTGAGCTTTTATGTGTAACAAATCATTGAATCTTCAACACGGTTCTCAAGACCTGGACTAAGATGAGTATGTGAGGTCTTAAGGATAAATTATCAACTCACTACTGGAGTCAAGAGGAGTAACTTCTTCCTTGAATTTGACACCTTATCTTCCACTTTCTTCAGTATAGTCCCATCTCTGCCCTGTTAGGGTCTCAATGGGTGTTATGGCTTATGTCTTGTTGTCCCCCAAAGCCTCATGTCATCATAGGTGGGGCTTCTCAGAGATGGCTGGATCTAGGTGTATGCTACTGGGATCAAGGATGTGATACTGGGATTGATTGATGGGGCGATGCTAGGATTAAGGCCGCCCCACCCTGGGTGAGAGTGCCAGCCAACCCAAAGATGTGTAGCCTGGATAGCACAAAGGACAGAAAGAGGGTCACTGCTTGTCATTTTTCACTTGTTCCTGCTTTACTACTTCACTGTTTTGCTACCTTGTTCCCATCAGGAGCTGTTTCTCCTCTGCAATACCCCCCCGCCGGGCCACCCTGCCTTGGAGCCATCCAGCTATGGACTGGTGTCTCTACAAACTGTGAGCTAAAATAAACCTCTTCTCCTTTAACTTTGGGTGTGAGATGTTTGGTCTCAGCGACAAGAAAAGTAACTAAAACAATGGGTGTAATGTTCACAACCACCTAGACATCTTACAAAAAGTCACCTGAAACTTAAAATGGGTTGATAAACTTTCTGGGAATATGCAGAAAGCAAGTGATAGAATTTAAATTCTAGGAAAGGCCTTTCTGGGGTCTTTGAACTGAGTTCTTTAGTTTTCCATCACTCACTTATAAGGACTTAGTTATGGAGGAAGTTCTAGAACATTTAACTAGAGTGTTTGCATTGCACAGAAGAGAGGCTTAAGAAACGTTAAAAGAAGGAAGAGGGGAAGGAAAAGAAGAAAGGAGATGTAGATGAGTGTCAAGGCTGGATCAAAAGTCTACATGAGTTGTCACATACTGGATCTATAACCCTCATTATCCTTTCTTGCATATTGGGCAGAATTTTTTCTTTTTGGCTACTGCTATTGTTTACATGACAGAAATTCAAATCACTTGCATTGGCAAAAGAAGGAATGTATTCTTAAAATGTAGAATGGTAACACACACTAGAACAGTGGCTGGAAACAAGCTAAAAGTAAAGCACAGATGGCTTCAAAATAATTTAAAATGAAAAGTTGAATTATTTCTATCATCATCATGATCATCACCATGTTTTCTACAAGGCTCAGAGTGCTCCTGTTTAAACAGAACCTCACACAAGTTTAGCAGAGATTTCACCCTGGAATAGTCATGGTAGGTACACAGAAAGAGCCTCCTTAGCTATGTGGAGGGAAGTATATGATAAGAATGTCATGGGTCCATCCTCATAGGGTACAGGATTCTTAGGGATGGAGAACTAGTATCTGGTGATACATTAGGAAAAGGTATCGTAAAAATATATCACAATAAGATGGATGAGATTTTGACAAATGGAAGTATGAAACCAAGGCTTTGGATAGGAAAGAAAAGCACAGAAAAGGGTCCAGGACAAGATTTCAGAGCATAATCAATGAACTGCCAGCCACTGTTTGGCTAAATTGGAGTTTATAAATCCTGACACTAAGGGAGATGATATAGAAAAAGGAAACGAAAATGCTGTGATTGAGGGATTTGAATATGTGGATGAGAACTTGGACCTATTTGACAATATTCACTCCTTCATTCCCTCATTCACTCATGTATGCCTCGTTAAATATCTACTGCACATCTGTTGACTATCAACCAAGTCTGTAGTTGCAAAGCTCATTAAAGAACTCTTACTATTTAGGTGGCACTAAATAATCCTTCTTTGGGAGTTGGATAGAATACTGCCATGACAACAAGGTGGAGGCCCCTTACTTGTTTTTCATTTTCAGTCAGCAGATTGTTGCAAAGAGGACACAAGTAAACTCAGGATTTGAACCAGGGAACATGACTAGGGGGGTTTCCTTCATGACCAGAGGGGTAGGAACCATTTAATGAGGACAAAATGCTAAAATGTAGATTTGGGAATGAAAAGAGAACATGAAAGGACATTTTCAGAGGAGGCTGGTGTGCTACCTGCAAAGGATAATCTAGTGTCCTGGTGGACTGTGGTGTCACTGTAAGCAACTAAGAAGAATGGAGAGGGAAACAAGGACACAGAGCAGAGCAGAACATCCAGGTAGAATGACCCAAAATATCTGAATGACTGCAGAGCACAGACACTCCACAAAGAGCACGTTACACTCTGAAGTAAGAAGCAAACTATTGCTCTGTAGAACCACTGAGGTTTTGGAGTTGTTTGATAAATAAGGTAGTCTACTCTGATAGATATGGTGTAAAATTTAAGGGAAGATTTTATCCTTAGAATACAAAAGCCTTGGCTATATTTAGAGACTGAGGGGATGGGGCTATGGAAGATAAATTGAAAAGCAAATGAGAAAGTGGCTAATCGTTAGAGCAAGTTCCTCAAGGCATGGAAGGAAGTGACCCAGAACAGGATCTTCTGCTCCCTTGTGCTTTGTCATCAAGAGACAGAAGACTACTGGCTATTCTTGTTTTGGTGGTTTTACTGCTAATTATTAACTAGAGAGAAATGATGAAAGAAGAACAAGAATCACAAACATATGGAAGTAACAAGGCTTCAAAAATCCTTTCACATTATTACACGCGCAGTATGTTACAGGGAAAAAGTAATGGGGAGGCAAACAGGAGTTTAAATCCTAGCTTTGCTGTATTTCAGCTGAAAAAATCAAAACAACTTATCTGAGCTCATTCATTCAGCTCAGCTGGAACATGAGTAAACTGGTAAACACTTCACATGGATTATTTATTTTCGAAGACAAAATGAGGTGTTACGTAAATTGCACAAGAAATACTTGGAATATTTTGAAAATCATAACAATAGTTCATGTTTATCCAATACTTATTCTCTGTCAAGCATTATCCTAAGTAAAATATAAACATTGAAGCATTTATTCCTCATAACACTAGGATAAATATATTCTTAAAGGATCTCCAGTGTTATGGATAAGGACAGCAATATAAAAAAACATTAGATTATGGTGCTTTTCCTCACGTTGAGTTATTATTGGTAAATACTTTTTGATATTTGCTTCAATTTTTTATAAAATGAGTATATTTCACATTTGTGACTAGAATTAAAAAGTTTTTATTTTTAGAACAATGCAAATATGTTATTTTTGTCTCTTGCGGTTCTTGAATGTGACATTTGCCAAATCCCATCTCTGTTAAGGCTCCTTGCAAAGTCCCTGAGGCTTTTCTCCAGGATAGCTTTATGGCACACAGACCTACACGGAGAATTAGCAAAGCCAGGACACTGGCTTCCCTTAGCTCTCTGAATCCCTACGTGGGTGATACCCAGGTCAGTCTGACCCCAGCCCTTTGGTGCCGCTCCAGTGAATTTTTCACTGGATCACTCAGTGTTGTTGGATCAAGCTGTTTACTTTCTCCTAGCTTCACTTTACTGTAAAATGGCCGCACTAATTTAGCGTTACCTCTGCTCCAAGCAGACTCTGTGGTGAGGATTTGTGGATCAGCAGTTGATCATGGCTGTGATCCCAGGAAACATAGCAAGGCTAGAGGAATAATACAAGGTACAGAGAAAAGGGAAGAAGCGTTCATTTTGATTAGAGACTTTTCAGGAACTTGTGCAGAACACACTTCCTAATTGTCCTACTTTGGGGCAAGGAATTTGCAGTATTTATTTGCCAACTTTTACTCCTGATTATTAAGGGGCTACTGTTGGCGGCATCAACTGCTTGGGACTTCTGTCTATTCAGGTGTGTTGGCCAGAATTCTCTAGTGGGCAGAAGACACTAGTAGCCTACAGACACTATTCCCTTTGGTATCTATGAACATGGATGTCAGGTGACCTGTGGTATAAGATGAAGCACAAGGCCAGACACCCACAGTATCTGGCTCAGTTGGTGAAAAGATAAACAAGATGATCATTGGAAGATTTTGTGAATGGTACACGCTCAGCCCTTGCTAATTACCATGATCAATAAGATGTGTTATTAACAATGTTACAACTAGTGCAGAATTCATGTTAAAATCCTGGTCTTATGAGTCCGACTCCCACAGTATTTTATTTCTAAGAGCACCTTCCAGTTTCTTTTTCATTGTACTCCTTCCCTCTTGCAACCCTTGTGGCTGCCTGGGCTAGCCCCTAACTTCTCACTTTCCGGGAGGGGGTCATTAAACGAACATCATTTTTTTCCCAATTAAGTTTCCCATTTCTGACATTCTGTGCTTTGCTTTTAGGAAAACCCCAAAACTAACATGAGCCTCTATTGTTGCTTTATTTTTTTAAGCCAGGTCACTTATGGTTCTGGGGTCAGGAGATAGACATCTTGTTTTTATGAAAGTTCCCAAGGGGTGAACTACAGTCAAACCATGTTACCCTGGAAGATGTTAAACCATTTTAGCTGCTCATTGGAGAACACATGCCAGGACGCAGGCAGGTTTCCAAGACAACTGGGGGCTTGATGGTTCATTGAAGGATGGCCAAAGCAGCTGCATATTGGTGCTCTGGAAGTCTCATACTATTCTGCAACAACTTTTGGTTCAGAAAATATAAAACATATTTGCTACAAACATTTTTCTTCTCAATTTTTAATCACATATATATGGCAAGGGAAATGTTTCCCATCTGGGTTTTTCAAAAATTCATTTTTACTTATATTATCCAAATAAAATTTTGAGATTTGAGGTTCAATAATTTAAAAAGAAATTCCCTAATGGAAGAGTATTTGGTAAAGGCTGCTGGGCACTGAGAGTCTCTAAAGAGACCTCAGAGGTGACATGTGAATTGGCCATGTTGGGGATTTCTCTGAGGAACAGTTCCAGCTTTCTCAGTGGCAGATACAATGTGTAACAAAGGGTTAATCTAATTCTATGAATCACAGAAACAGGGCAAGGAGATGAACGTGGAGAAAGAGGTTAAAGGACCTCAGATATCAGCAAGTCCAACCACACTTTATTTTACAGTTGAGAAAACTGAACCCCAGAAAGGAGAAATTTTTGGCCTGATGACACCTAGTTAATTAAAAACAGATTTGGGGTGTTAAACTCAGGCCTCCAAGGGGTAGGAGCAGGGTTGCATCATTCTGTCTGTTCTCAGTACTTGGAGTTTCCAAGCACAGAAGCAACACCAGGCTGCAGACACACAAGCACAAGAGTATTGCAGATTCATGAGCATCATGGATTTGGGGGGTAAAGGGCGTCACAGAAATTTTGAAAGAAGACCCCTCTTCTCCAAGTCAAAGCACCTGATACGATAGGCTCAGGTTGTACATTAATGATCTCCCTAATAATGATGACCTTGTGGGTTTGCTAAACTTTTATGAGCTCCTTATTGCTAATCTGGAAAATGGATTGAAATGAGCACCTATACATTTTATTGCTGTGGACGGGTGAGTATACTTAGATGAATGCCTAGATCTAAGAACATTTGGTACAGTGGCTGCCACAGAACAATAATTTTCCTTAGTACCATTATTATCACTGTTGCTCCATAGCTTTATTATTTTTAAGACAGTATTTCCTACACTCTTGTGGTTCACTCTTTCCAGTCCATAATTATGCTATTACAAAAGATAAACAAATGCAAGAAACATGTCTATATTTCAATGTCTTCTGAACATTTTATATATTGTATCTTTTTTTTTTTTTTTTTGGAGACTCTTGAACCCATAAGTAAAGTCTCTGAGAAGGTATGCAGGTGTGAAAGCTTAAATTTTATTGGATGGGATATCATCAAAGACAACTGATGTTTCTTTTGATGGCCATGCTTCACTTAACACTGTACAGATTAGTATTTTACTGCATATCAGCTTTGGACATGATGGGATAGGGGAGAGAACAGATAGATATCTATGTGTCGTGTACACAAATCATGTTACATTTTGAGAAGGTACGCAAAGGTGACTATAAAGAAGCATTCACTTTTGAAAGGTGGACTCCTGGTTGCTCCATAAAGGAAGAAATAAAAACCAAAAGAGCACTGATTGTAGGCTGAGGAGAGGAAGTTCTTCAGCAAAGGAGGTTAGAAAATGCTGAGGAAGTTTTGGCAAACAGCAAAAATTAATCTTTACTCTTTGAGCAGTGGGCAGGAGGGGGAGGAAGTGCTGGCTAGAGATTTGGGCGTGGACTTATCTCCCTTCTCTTTTCCAAGAGCTGGAAGATCTTGGGTTTAGTTTTACACTTACAATACCTAATGCAGGGCCTGATACTAAGTAGGACCCGATAAATGTGCACTGAGTTGAGACCGGATGTAAGTGGATGTGAAAAGCCGTGATAAGGAATCTGGACATTATTTGGCAGGCAATGGGGAGCTGCTGAAGCTTGTTGCTCCGGGGAGTGACATATTCTGAAATGCACTTTAGTGAGATTGGTTTGGCAGCACTTGGGGGATGGGAACAGTAGGAGACCATCTAGAATCTATGCACTAGTTCAAGCAAGAAGCCAGTAAGCTTACCAGTGGTGCTCGGAGGAATCGGGATGCCGACGAGGGGGCAGTGGTTGTGGCAGAACAGTATCAAAACTTTCCATAACAGTTAAAATCAAAAGAGAAAAACTGACGATTTATAAATTATTTCTTGCTGCACAAAGGGAAAGATGTAAATTATAGGACTCAGAGGCACTGATCCCTAGAAACAGGTGGTGAGACTGTCACAGGCAAACAAAGCGAAGTGGGAAGGCGAGGCACCGTGTGAACTGGTGAGAGATGAGCGGGGCTTTTGAGTTGGAGTTTAGCTTGAGCCCTGGTAGGGTGTCCGAGAGACAGAACCAGAGCGCTTCTGAGAATGTGCAACTGAAATCTAAGTGAGGGGAAGAGATGACAATTTCAGATCCACCTACAGGCTACTGCGAGCCTAAGCACTGTGAGTACTGTAGATTTAGAGACTAGAGATATGAAAGGAATGAACAGGGACATCGCTTCCCACCACTGTCCACAGCTATAGCTTGACCCTGCTTGTTCCATTCCCACTCATGAAAGAAGACGGCTTCCTGCAGGCAAGCTTCTGTCCAAGCCACGATAGTCCTGGAGGACTGAGATAGAGTAGGGTGTGGCAAAGCTGGCCCAGGAAGGAGGCCGGATCTGTTATTATAAGTTCAGGACATTAGTAGAACAGTTCCCAAAGCCCTGTATGTGGACTCCTCAGGGGAACTCAAACAGGTTTTCAACAAGATTGCCTTGAGCTGACTTCAGCTTGAGACGTGACACGGCAGCATCGCTCTCAGGACCCTTATGTAGAAGTTTCCACAGGTCTCCGGGTTTGGACATTGTGAAGGATACACCGAGGCCATGAAGAGCTGGCTATGGTGGCTTTTCCTCATAACAGGCTGCCCAGAGTGTTTTTTATTTTAATCTTGACTTTTCCTCTTTTACTTTGCCCAATCTGGTTATGCAGAGTTTCTCCCCCACTCTTCACTTTTACATTCTCAAATAACCTTGGCCACTTGCTTTTTGCTTCTTTTGTTCAATGTTTTGTTCCAGAGAAGAACCTGTAACCTGTGATCTAACCACAGAGGGAGAGAGGATCAACCCAGAACTGATAAAAGTTAGATGGCGAGCCACTTTTAGAAGCAGGCCTCCTGGTAGTAGGACTGATCTAGCTGCTCCTTACAGGTAAAGTTTGCACTTACTCTTGCTGTTCCGCCTGGAGGGAGGCCTAGCCACTCATCGGCCTACCCAGAAGAAATTTTTCCATTTTCCCTTCCCCAGTAGTTGCCTCAGGAATGCAGTGTGTGTCCATTCATTTGTTGATGGGCATATAGTCTGGACAAAGAAAATGTGGTGTTCATATAAAAGGGAGAACTACTCTGTCACAAAGGATAAATTTGAGACATTTTTAGGTAAGTGGATGCATCTTGAGACCATCCTCTTTAGTGAAATAAATCAGACACACAAGTTTAAATGTTGAATTGTTTCTCTTATGTGAGAAATCCAAAGTGTAAATAAGGAACAAAACAGAGGATAGATATGAGGAAACAGTAAGGACTTGTTCAAATGGAGGGGAGCAGAAAGGAAGGGAAAAGGGGTTTTAAAAAAGGAAGGTGAATGGGAAAAAATAATTCAGATAGATTCTGTACAGGTATAAATTCCCCATGACGAATACAACCATGTATGGCATACATGTCCTAAGTAAAAAATAAACAAAATTTTAAAAAAGAATGATTTCTCTGGAATCAGACCACTTGGATTTGATTTTCAATGCTAAGAAGATTTTAAAAAAAAACTTTGTCTTCATTTCAGTGCAAGGTTTTGCTTTTGAAAGGGGACGATCCTCTAATGGAATTCATTTAAATCAGATGAACCACAGAGGACTCGGACATCCACATGTACCTTAATTCTCATCTCTGCTGTTAGAAACCAAGCATCTGTCTACTTTCTAGACACAGTCTCCAGAAGCATGGAAAGACCCCTGAGGTGTAATATCCATATCAAAAAGCTTTGAACACTTATTTCCATGGAGCCACTTTTGACGTTTTTCTGCATCCTTTAACTCACTGTTGATTGCAGAAAAGTAAGAGGTAGGGATTACTCACTTATCATTTAATGCACAAATAATAAAACAAGGCCTCAAGAAGTAAATTCATTGTTCTGAAGTTACCTAGCAAGTCAGTGGCAAAGGTGGAACTGAGTCCAGGTGCTCAGCCTTCTGAAGCCCATGTCTAAGAACTGCCCGAAATAAATTGTCCTGTGTTTACATTATAACTTCAGTACTAGATGCTTTTGTGGCCTGAGATCTACTACATGCCCCAGACTACAGTTTTCTCTTTTCAGAAGAGACTCGCTAGTACATATTAGTTGTACATATTAATGAGATTCACTGTGGTATTTCCATATATATATATACAGCATGTATGGATCAAAAAGTTTTCTTATCTATAAATGAAAGAAAACAGTCTGTGTTGTAATTATAAGAAGCACACTGAGCATCTAGCCAAAGCAGTGTTGGGTAGGTAGGCGGTTACTTTTATCTTCATCATCGAGGTTATCAGGATAAACTTGTTATTGGCATCTGTGTGCTAAGTTCTGCTGAGTCTCGTCTCCCCAGATCTGTGAATCTACATGATGATACCCTTTTCTCTGGACCAGAGAAGGGCAGTTGGGAAGTTGTTGCCTCTTAGGATGAAGGAGAAATATCTTCTAGGTCTGCCAAGCACATGCTTATTCACTAAAAAAAAAAAATCCCAAACATTTATGGAGCTTCAGCAAGAAGCTGGGTGGCGGCAGCATCCGCAAGAGCCCCAGGGACTGGGCGGTAGGTTCATTAGAAGCTGAAGCCCCCTTGGAGGCCAGCAGGGAGTGGGGCGGGAGGCGGGGAGCGGTGCAAAGGCCAGCTGGCTCTCCAGCAACTAAGTCAACATCGCCCCAGATGTCTGCCCCGGGGTTGAGCCCATTAGCTCCAGTTTACCTGCTCACTTCATTTTTCAAAATTAGCCACAAAAGCCTCCCATGGAAACACAATGGGCAGAATTTCTCAGCAGGAGCAGAAAGAAAACAAAGCGGATCTTTCCCTGCACTTGTTTGGAGTTGCTGAATGGCCCCCAGAGCCCCGGAGGCTTGGCAGACCCAATTCCAATTGCTCCCACATGGATGTCTGCGGGAGCCCCACCTCGCTTTCCTCTTCCGGATTCAACCCGGCCAGGTCCCAGAGGCAGCCCCAGCCCTGTCCCCAGCCCTAACTGGGCACCCCAACCCTTAACCCAGAATGGCATAGACTGTTTTCTTTTTCTTTCTATATTTTGCTCTTTTTTTCTGGGGGGATAATATTACACTCTAAGTTCCTGGGTTCAGTTTGAGAGTTGCTGGGAGACAGTATTAGCTTTCAAGCACCTGATTTAATCTCTTCTCTCACTCCTGCCTCCCCCCACTGCTGCCCAGAGAGGCAGAGGGCAAAGGAGAGAGGTGAGGAGGTTAAATGCTTGTCTACAGTGACATCTTTTCATCGGGTTGTGCTGAGAGCTGAGCCAGACAGGAGCGGCTGGGTGTCGGTGAGGTGGCGGTAGGCTGTCTGTCCATCTCTTGGCTGTCTCTATAGCTCAGTGTGAGCTCAAATGGGAGAAACATGGAGAGAGGGAAGGAAGAGGGATGGAGTACTGAGAGAGAAGACAGCAAAAATATCAAGACTGGAATCCAAAGCTGTGCAGTAGGAGCTGCCAGGCACAATGTGCAGTTTTGCTCTAGCAAACATCTTTCTAACTTACAAATTGGTAAGAAAATATGAAACTCCTACTATGTGCTTAAAAGAATATCTCAGACAAAAAGGAATTAAACATTCTGGAAGAAGAGGCAGCTACTTCAAAAAACAGGCTCAATGCAGAACAGGTAAAAACAGACTCCCCAGAGTGATTTATTATTTCTAAATTTAGTATTAGAGGAGTCCAGGAAATAAGACAGGAATTCCAGGCACTTGCAAACTGGACATAGGGTATTCATTTTGTGCAAATGAGTTGGTCAGGAAATGTGTAGATTACCATCTATCCTGGCTGAGATGTAAATACCACAAAGTCAGGGACTTTTGCCTATATCTTCTTTATGTTTCTGAACACAGAGACCAAGGTCTGATGCTTAGTAGGTCCTAATAATCTCAGGTGCTTGAAGAAGTCAAAGGAAATAGAGCTGAGGTGGTAGATGCCTCCCAGCCCCATGTGAGGATCCTCTTCAGGACTACGATTTGCAGGTGACATTGTTCCAGGGTGTTTACTCGGAGTTCCTGAACCTCTCTCCTCACTATGCATAATGTTTATGTTTTTCATCCTCACCAAAGACATCCACACAAGATTTTATAGTCTCTCAAATTACCTTCATCTTCCTCCAACTCCAAGGGCCTTTGCTTCCTGGACCACTTTTGGTTCTCAAGCTCTCTCTGTCCAAACCATCTTGGATAGTGTAGTAGGCTATGATGCCCCCACCCAAACATTAGTTTTTAACCTTTGGAAAGTACAAGTTCTCCTTTTTAAGGAAAAAAATATCTTTGACCCTGTGGTTAAGACTCTTGACATAGGAAACGTGTTATGTTACAGTCCAGGTGCCTCCTAAGTCTGATCACAAGCGACTTTACAAAGGAGAGGCAGCGGGTACTTGACAGACACGAGTGGGGGCCAGGGGAAGATGGAGGCCGAATCTGAGTGTTGCAGCCACAGACTAAGGAAACCCAGACACTGCTAGAAGCAGAAAGAAGCAAAGAACAAATCATTCCCTGGAGCTTCCAGAAGCAGCAGGCACCACGATGCCTCGACTGGGCCAGGTGAGAATAGTGCCTATTTGGCTGAAAGGAAACAGATTTGTTTTATTTTAAGACACCTAACTTGTGGAAAATGGTCACAAAAGCGACAGAAAACTAACAGAGATAGCAATGCTATCAAACACTTAGACCTTGGATCAGAACTTGGGGCTTCATCAGCCCAGGAGAGGAGACGGAACTGGGGACAAGGGGGAGAAAAGGCAGTGGTTGTCAGAGATGCACCAGGGCGTCGCAGGCATTTATGTCTTGCTCTTGTAAAGACCCAGGATCAGGATGGAGTCTCTCCTCCATAAGCAGCACTGCACCACTGCATGCTCAGTCACTTCTCACACATGATTGTCAAGGTTGCCTGGGACATCTACACCCAGGTGCCAGCTGGAGATGAGGGCATACTGCCCGTGGGGTATTTACGTGTCACACCTATATGGGGCATTCATCACTTCTACCCATAATCTGCTCTATAATTTGGTCCTATTATTCCACAGAGTTAAGAAATCTTGTTTCTCATCAGATAGCCAAATACCAACATCAATACATAATTTAAGCCACTTCCGGGAAGATGGCGACCGGATAGGCAGCAGAGAGAGAACCTCCCAGAGGATTACCACCCAAACAATGAAATATAGCAATATGAAGACAGAAATAAGGACTTCCGGGAAGAAGACGACCAACCGAGAGAGCGAGTGTGGAGGGAAGAACGGCTTCAGCTCCTGAACCCGACAGAGAACACGCTACTGGGACAAACTGCGCCAAACCGGGCAGCGCTCCGGGATCCCGCTCAGAGCCCCACCCCCGCAGCCAGTGCTGCGCGAACTGGAGCAACAGCGACCAGCCGGTGGGATTTCTGAGTCGGGGAAAATCTCCATCCAGGGAAAAACATCTGAACGGCACTCCTGTCTGCATGATCACACGGTGAGTTAAGTGCGCGCTCTAACCGGTTTTTCCTGAATCGGGAAGAAGCTCAGCCCAGCGAGAGACATCAAAGCAGCTTTAAGGACTGCAGGATCTCCCGAGTGGGAAGACCTACTTAGGCGCCCCAACGGGTTTTGTGAGGGGGGAAGGAGCTCCACCTAGGGAGGAGCACCTGAGTGGCCTATCTGCAAGAATCCTGGGGTGGCGAGCTGTTTATTCGCCCCGGCCAGGTCTTGGGGTAGGGAGTAGAAGCGGAAATCTCAGCAGACAGCTTAAGGGACATTCTCCCAAAGAGAAGTAACCATTGGAGCAGCCTCTGCAGCAGACCTTTGCCTGCTGAACTGTCTGTGGAATTTATAGCTCCACAT
>PVLD010023346.1:0-27560 GCA_004027595.1 Dinomys branickii | reverse complement strand
TGGGACTTTCCCACGTCTCGCCCCGGCAGCCTGGTCCGCCCTACCACATCTCCCCCGGCATCTCAGAGAAATACGCCCAGTTTAAACTTCCCAGCCGAGGTTCCGGCATTCACGCTCACCAAGTCTGTCTCGAGCTGGTGGTGTTTATTAAGGAGGTTCGCTCCCTTGCTGCTCACCTGGTCGCCATCTTCCTGAGTTCTCGACATTACCATTATTGTGGTCGGCAGTGCTAGGAATTACCATTATTGTGGTCGGCAGTGCTAGGAGTGGAAACGAGGGAGTTCTGAGCTACATCTCCTACCCATCCACCCAAGTCTCCCCCTCCTTTTTTATTTTAAATTTTGAGGTAAGGTCTTGCTAAGTTATGCAGGCTGGCCTTGAACTTGTAATCCTCCTATCTCAGGCTTCCAGGTGGGTGGAGTTACAGGCATGCCCCGCTGTCCCCAGCTTGTCAGCATTATTTTATAATAGATCAAAATTGCAAACAATACAATGAATACAACACAGATCAGACAAGAAAATGAATTGCTTTTGTATACAATAACAAGACGAACTTCACATAGTGTTGACTGAAATAAGGCATCACTAAGTAATTTATAGGCAAAGCATGAAAATAGTCAAACCTAATTCATGTATTATTAGAAGTTGCAATATGGGTTATTTTTATACTCAGCAGCAATTAATGACTATACACTTATGAACTGTGCACCTTTCTGTATAAATATTATACTTCAATTAAAATTCCAATCTTATTTGAAAATAAGATTTTCCATAGCAAACTCTGCCTCTCGCTTTCATCCTTGGATTGATGCACAGTCAGCAAATGCACATCATAATCAAACAAACCAAGCAGACCCCATCTGTGTCTCTGTGCTTAGAATGTTAATTTCAAATATTTCATTTATATTTGATACTACGTTCCTTACTTTTAAATATTTATGTCAAAACTTTTACTAATGTATGCTATGGTAAGAATCTAAATTGAATTTTCTTAATTACTTGCTTGTTTTTTCAGTGTAATAGTCCCCTCCCTCTTAAAAGTTCTATATACAAAGGAGGTCATATTCTGTTCCAACAAATATCTGTAATATCTTGCATCTGGATAACATAAAGATGCATTAGAATGTATTTGTTACTTATTGCCCTCTGTCATTTAAAAAATATTCTCCTAGAATTGTCTTAGTATTCTTTCCTGTGGACTAATTTGATAAAATCTAGAATTATTTAAATTTTGTCAGTCTAAGAAGAGAAGAAAACTCTATGGATAACGCTAACCATGTTGGCATGTGGAGATTATGTTCATTGTAACTGAACCTTCTCAGGCCCCTAACAATGCTCAACATTTACTGACATCAGTCACCTCTCTTGATAGAATAGAAAGAAATCAGGTGATCTAATTTTAGTTCTTGTTATTCAAGAAAAATTGTAATTTTTGTATTTTGAGATAGTCACTTTCCCTGAAAGATACTGTACATCTTCTTTTGTGACTTGATTTTTCATCTTTTACTCAGTTTTTGAAATAATTCACTTGTCACATCCATAGCCTATTAAGAATTAATTAATTAATCTTGAATTCTTACAAATTTTCTTAATTTGTAATTTGTCTTGATGTTTTTCCTTTTGGTGCAGAGCGTGCTGAGTTTTCTTCTTATAGCTTTATTATTTTATATGTGCTGTTGCTGGGGATATAGCTCAGTGGAATAAGTGCCTGCCTAGCAAGTGCAGGGTCCTGAGTTCGATCCCCAGTACCGCCAAAAAAAAAAAAAAGAGATATGGTATTTTATATGTGCTTAATTTATACATAGTGACATATACAAGTCTCAGAGATCCCTGAAAACCCCCATGCTTCCCTGAATTGCACACTCCAATAGGATAAAGAACATCCAATTTTCCATTTTCCCAAGGAGCAATGAGTGGTTCAGTATTTGCTAAGTCAGTGTTCACAGTAACATCACAGAACATACTGAGAATAACAAGACCTGACCCCAGTAAGGTTCATCCTACAGTAGTTATCTGTGGGCCCATAATTTGTTTCTACTTAGTGCTAGCTACATAGTGTTATATTGCAGACATAACATAATTTTTTTTCATTCTTTTGTTAATAGAAATGTGGGTTAAGAGGTCATATGGTTTATTCTCCCATTAGCTAAGTACAAAAATTCGGGTTGCTGTACATCTTTGCCAGTGTTTAGCAATTGTCTAGCCAATCTCATCAGTGTGAAATGGTGTTAGCTTGCATTTTCCTGTTGAAAAATGGTGACACACATCTTTTCACAGACAGTGTAGCCATTCATATATCTTTCTTTGTCAGATGCTTTTAAAAGGCTTTGACAAGTTTTAAAATTAGGCTATTTGTCTTTTCATCATAGACTCTCAGAAGTGAGGGTTAGGGTTGTCAGATACATGTGTTGTGAACACTATCTCCTTTTCTGTTGCCCTGTATGCCAATTTTTAATGGTGTTTTTTCATGCAAAAACGTTTAGTAAAGTTCAATTTAATCAGTTTCTTCTTTTATTGTGGGCTTTTTCTGAAGTCTATCTTAAATCTTTGCTATCATCTTGTTGTGATGATATTCTGATGTATATGCTTCTAAGACCTTATGGTGTTAGCTTTCAATCTTAAGTTACTGATCATTTGAGGTCTCTCTGTCTTGTTCTCTTATAGGTGACCAATTATTCTAGAATCACTTGATGGAAGTTCATTCCCAATTGAAAGCTATGATAATTTGATCTAAATAATTAATTACACAAATGTGGCTATATTTCAGATTTTCTTTTATTGCTTGTCCACAAAATTGTGTCTCCTGACAGCTGGTAGTGTAACGCTTCCTTTTCAAGATTTTTAAGGTGTTTATATTACAGCCTTTTCATTTTCATACAGATTTTTGAAGTAGTTTATCAATTGCTGCAAAGTATTCTGAATGTGACAAAAATGGATTAACATATAAATTATTTTGAGAAAACTATTTGTATTATTATTTCTTCCCTAAGTGATTGGTACTGATTAATTAGTGAGGCCATCTGGTCCTGTTATTCTTTGTGTGTGTGGAAAGACTTTTAAACTGTGAATTTAGTTTCTTTAATAGGTACAGCATTACTCAAAACCTCTATTTCTTTAATTTACATTTTTGGAGAAATCAATCTATATTGTTGAATGTATTAATTATTTATAACAACTGTGGGATCTGTAGTAATGTCTCTTCTTTTATTTTGTTACTTATAATTCAAAATTTTTCTCTTTTCTTGTGCTTTCTAGTTAAGAGATTATCAATAGCTCCATTAACAATTGCAGAGAACAAACTTTGGCTTTGTATCTCCTCTATTGGTCTTGTATTTTCTATTTCACTCTCTGCTCATCCTTTACGTTTTTTTCCTGCTTACTTTGGTCTATTTTCTTCTTGTGCCTGAAGATGGATTATAAACCTTCCTCTCTAAACCTTTGTCTTCTAATGAAGCACTTAAGGCTGTAAATTTCCCCTCCCATGGCTCCTTGAGCACCACCTCCCAACAGCACTACTATGGTCTTGCCAGGGTCTCTGTTAAAAGCAGGATGACCAGGGAAATATCTACACTCTGGCTGGAGGTCTGAGTGTCTTCCTGCTTGTACAAGGCCCAGCGTTTGTTCGGGTAAATGTTCTTTCCTGATAGTTGTTCTACTTCAAGTGTCTGCTATTTGCTACAACTAGTGGTTTCTCACTGTGCATAAGAATTTAGTACTAAGCCAGTGCTTCAAGAAAGCTGTTATGCAGGTATCTCAAGCTCATTTTTCATACCTTCTTCTCTCTTTTCCCTACCATGAAAATTCTAACTACTTCAGTACAAATTCCAATGTCTGCTTTTTCAGTTCAGTGAAATCCCTGCAGTCCCCTTAGGCTTCCAATCATTTCAAAAGAGCCTCCCAGAAGAAAGCTGGGGTGATTGTGAGGCTCAGCTCAGATTTTCTCTTTTATTGGAAATCACAGACCTGTGCTTCCTGTTGCAAAATGGTACTTTAAATGTTTTCAGTTATAAATTTATAAATAAGAGATAATTTCATATTAATTACTCATAAACTGTGATACATTTAGGAAACTTGTAACAATTATCAAAAGTTAGAGAAATATACCTTTGACTCCTCAAATATTATTTCTAAGAATATAGTATAATTAAATCATCCAAATGTAGAAGAAAAATACATACATCAATATATAATCAAATTATGTATTAGAGCAACTCAAAGACAGTATTAGTTATGTAAATTATAGTTAACTAGCATAACAGAATAGTATATAGTCATTAAAATTATAATTTTGCAGCCTCTGAAATCACATGGAAAATGTTAATATGATATTAACTAAAAATACTGAATTATTCATACTCTTTGATTATGCTTTTTCAAAATCTAACTATAAAAAAATCTCAAAATATATACAAATTAAAATTACTGTGTTAAAATGGTGAGATAAAGAGAATTTTCTCCCATCTAGTTTCAAGTACCTTTTTAAGGTGAATGCTTTCTTTTTCCTTATGTGCCTTTAAATTACAGGGGACAAGATGGGATCTGGTAAACATACAGTCTCAACATTGAGAGAATGTTGAAAAATCAGGGTTCTGAATATTCACAAACACTGCCGGTTGAGTAAGGAGAAAGGAAGGATTCTGACATTTAATTAACAAGGATGTCATGTGAAGACGTGAGGATGGTCATCACAGCTAAGGATCTAAGAAGGGGAATACTAGACAGAAGGCAGGTGTCTCACTGAGCGTGAACTCATTAGAAGCCAAAGTCAGACAGGGTTATGTTGCTGTTAAAATCTACTTATTCATCTTCTCCTTATTCTGAATTTAAAATGGAAAAATAAGGGAATGAGAAGAGCATCCAAAGATATCCATAAAGTCCCAAGGAATACATCTGGAGAAGATTTAAAGCCAGTTAGAGTCTTAGAAGATGCTGGAGAGGGGAGGCCTGGGTGTAGGTCATGCTGGGGTGCAACCCCTCATGATTACGTAAGTGCTTGCAAGCTATGCTTAGTAGCAGTGACTTAAATGAAAACATCTATATATTCATGCCCACATAGTGGTCTGTGATTCACTTTCCATAAGGTACATGTGGTTCTGTATTATCCGTTCTTCTAGCTTTTCAGTACCCCACTGGAATTATTTAATCCTTCTCTGTGTTATTTCCAGTAATGGCTCAGGACGGTGCTGCTTGTCAACAAAGCCTGTAAGATTCTGGGAAATTTTTCAAAGTTCCAAGAAGGGAAGTGATTGGGAGATGTATGCTGAATAATCAATGCAGGGGACCAGCATTTATATCCTATCAAATTTTGTTTAGCAAAAGTCAAACAGTTTTTCCACTCAGAGAGCAATGCAGACCACGGAAGGAAGTTATAGGTTGATATCCATTGTGGATTGACTTTGCTAAAATGAAGTAACTCATTGTAACTGAGTTAGAAGAGGATCATTGTCTACTGAGATTGGCTCAACTTGCACAATGGACTGGGTTTATCTGCAGAAGTCCTGGTGGTGCGTGGGCAGGTGCTCTGCTCTCCTCTTCTCCTACTGGTAGTTTTGTCTTCATTTTTCTGATGTTCATTCCCATCAGAATATGCCAATCCAGTGTCCTAGTCTCTTTTAAATATCTGTCAGTAGGATAACTCTGTTTAAAAACTTGTTTAATTGTGGAACTATACACATGACATAAAATTTATCATCTGAACCATATATATCCAAAGTGTTAAGTCCACATTGTTGCACAATGAATATCCTGAAGTCTTTTCATCCTGTGGAAATGAAGCTGTCTGTAGTGATGGGGAACCCTTTAGAGACGAGCGCCCAAACTGCAACCTCATACCCACTTATTGACTGCAAAGCGCCGATACTGCAATGAAACCTGAATATTGAGGTTTTAGTTTAGAAAACACATTTCATACATTTACATCTTTTGTTTTAAAAGAAAAGCAAATAACATGCCAGCCATAGGTTCACCACAGCTCTACACCTGCTGAACGGCTCAGTAAGACAACTCTTATTAATCATCCAGTAAGTAACTTGTAAGAAATAATAAGTAAATGATTTGCATTTAAAAATTAATTTAAAATATTTCAAAATCAAAATCAATCTTTGTTCATAACAGAAAAGTTGAATACAGGTAAACAAAAAGAAGATAATATATAATTCAATAGTAAATTTTGCTATTTGCATATTCGAAGACTTTTCTACCCAAAAAGGAGGCCATACTTCTGTATTTACTACTTTATTGCACTGCTGGGGATGGAACCCTGAGTCTTCCCACTGAAATACCTCCCAGCCCATGTTTTAGCTTTTATTTTGAGACAAGGTCTCACCAGACCTCTAAGTTGTTTATGCTGGGCTCAAATTTTCAGTCCTTCCGCTTCAGTTTCCTAGAGATCTAGGATTATAGGCATAGTCAATCACGCCTACCTGTCCTTTTTTGGATGTCGTATCTCGAACATCTTTCCACACCAGTAAATATTGCTGCAGTGGTTATCTTCAGTGACTTCAGGACTCTGCACAGTGGCCTTTGAAGTCCAAGTGCCCCCAGCTGAGGTGTCTCCTGCAGGCCATGCTCAGAGACTGGGGGATGCCTGCAAGGCAGAACAGGCCGGTTAACACACACACTTATGTCACCATCCCTCATCTGCCTCTTGCCTCAGCCCCCTTGGGACACATTGCCTCCGCCCATGGTGCTCTCCCTCCCTGCCACAGCACAGAGTTCCCTCTGAAATGTCACAGATGGAGGCCGTGGGCCTCATATTCTGGAGAGGCCCCACAAAGGAGATGCTAAGAAATTTGCAAACAGGCAGGTGCTGGTCTTTTTTGTCCCTGGTCCTCCATGGAGAGAAGTTGACACAAATGTCCCATCGTGATTCACTGGACTAGGTGCTGGGAGATGCATTCATTCTGACCTCTCGTCTTCATGAGCTACCTTTCCACAGACAATATGCCCTTCAGTGGTAACTTTTTAGGAGGTTAACTTTCTGTTTGAAAACAGGGGCTCCCTTGTGCTGACTTCCACACAGGTAAGGCCTCCACCTGCTGTGGAGCCCTTCTCAGCTTCTGTCTAGGAGCTCTTCCTGCCTAGACTCAGAGATGATGGCTCAAACCCATTGTCTTTTATTACTGAGCACTCCTCTTTGCTGTGTTCCCTGTGCCACACAACCCCATTCAGACCTGCACTGCCTGATAGAAGTAGGTGCTGCTTCCCAAAGCATCCCACAGCACGAAGCTCCTCAGAGTTACCAGCTGTCACAGAACACTCCCACTCCATGACTTGGGGTCATGGCCCAGACCAACCAAACACGCCTTCCAAAGATAATGCATGAAAAGCACCAGTTCTTCTCTGCCTTCATGGCAGACTCTGACTGCTGCCAGGTGCAACACACCTTGCCCTCTCTCCCCAGTGCAGGCGGCTCTAGGATGACACCACTTTGCCCTCTGCAGCTCTGGCACCTAAGTTAGGATCTTAGCCTCTCTGTCTTTTCCCACAGAAAGAGTAGGATGTGTGTATGCGCACATGTTCACACAGGGAAGTGGAAAACAAATCATCTCGATGATCTAATCCAAGCATTGTCCATCAGTTAGTGTGCACAACTAACTGTTAGCTCCGTTTTCACTTGCAAGGTAGTTTTTCTAAATTAATAAGCAAATGCTTATCAGTTTTTAGCAGCTAGTGAGGGCTGGACAGACAATGAGTGAATGAGCATCACACAACCCAAAAGGTGTCCTTCCCCCTTTGTCCTGCCATCTCCGGTCTCCTCAAGTGCTGGGCGCAGGGCAGGCATTTTCTGAGTGATCTGGATCCACTGCCATCCTGAGGAGCTCGTCTCAGTGCTGGAAATAAATGGTCATTTTACTCTCCTGAGATTGGGTTCACCTGAATCGTCACAGAAGGCTTGGATATCATGCAGATCTTGGTCTAGTTATCACTTAGGGGTGCACAGATCAGAGGATTATCTGGATCTGCATTTTTCAAAGAACGTGGGAATCTCTCTATGTAAAATTAAATCAACAGCAAGAACGTGTCATCTCCTTATGGGGAGCACTGAGTAGAATGGGGGTGGTGCTGCTAATGTGCAGCAAAAACATTTTGACAGCACAGCGGGTGACATCTAGGGCAACCTGGGGCTGATGGTATAAAAATGTGAGGAATGAGCTTTGCAGGGACCTTCAGGTCTCCAGTGTATTTGAGAGGGGCCAGGGGGAGCGTATAGGGGAGGGCTGGGTTTGGAGGGCAGAAATTATGTTTTCAGTTTCCTTTGAAGTTTGAAATTTGCCCATGAGAGTGGATAGGATTATAGATTTACCCTAAATACATTCATAGGATCTCTCTTTAAGGGAGAGGGGCTGTGAAAATTAACTTCAAGATGATGAGCATCAATTCATAAGGAGATCTGCAGAGATCAAACATGAGCAGCATTCTGCCCCGTTTTCCCTGTCCGACCCCAGATCTGTGTCAGGGCCAGGGAAGCGCCAGGGATGGAACCTCAGGAGGCTGAGGACACGGACACGGGCCTGGCGTCTTCTTCCGCACCACCTGGAGGGAAGAGGCAGGGAGCTGCCTCTGTTTGGTGGCTGAGCACCGTCTCTCCCTTCTCAGGGTGATGTTGTCTAATTATAAAATCCCATTAATCAACAAAATCAGCTGGAGTTTTCTATTTCTCCACTCTGGGGTAGAAGCTTCATGCTGAAGGCACCATGTAAAAGACTATTTTGGTGTCTTATTTTTTCCACTGTTTTTCAAAAATAATGACTGCCCGGAAATATGTGGGGCTTGCAGCTGTTATACTGGTTTCATTCACAGGCTGCACTGCATTAAAAACGCAAGTTCAGTAAAGGCTTCACGGCGCTGCCTGGCTTCTGTATTTTTACAAAGGATAAAATGTGAAATTTGAGCTGGGAGCGATATGACAATCTTGATATCAGCTTCTTTGCACATGTGGCTTTACCTCCCACGTGCTTCCTTTCCTCCAGAGGAAGTTTTCTTAAAGATTTTTCAGCAGGCGGATTTATTACTTGTCATGATTCAAGGATTATCTGTTGGACAGTCTTGCTATTTTTTTTTCTGATAGCAGAAACTAAAAAGAGCAGATCATTTGGCTCTAAGGGACATATGCTACATTGTAATCACCTGCATACTGTGAACAAGATCTGGGCTAACACAGATGTAATTCCCGTCGCTAATTGAAAGGCTTCCTTTTCATGGGGCTAATGGGTAGTATCGGATGTGCTCTGTGTCTTTTGAGGCTATTTCCCACCAGATGCTTTCTGGATGTGAGGGGATTAGTGGGATTCTCTAGTCCAATAAACTGTAATCTCCAAAGAGTGTTCCGATGGGCGTCACAATGACACGCTGTCATGTTTTAATTTGAATAAAAAAGGCATTCAGAAATGTGCATTCTGCACTAACAACAGACTGGATTCGACCCCTCATCATCATTTTTCAATTACCTGCTCCCTTCTGTCTTTCACTCCCGCATCATTTCCCCAGTTTTTCATTTTATTTTTTTCCTTCAGATTCTTTCTTTCCTCCATCTTTTATTTCACCCTATTTTCTAATTCTCTTCATATTTTCCAGTCCTGTTCAAACATCCTCTGTCAAACCATAGACTGCCAGTAAAAACTTAACATTGCTCCATTTCACAAAAGTAGCCTCTGGAGTAGCAGAGAAGGCTGCATCCCTTCACCATCCTCTCTTCTGCGGCGGGCTTTGCTCGGCAGTGAGTCTATGCCGGTTGCTGTGCCTGATAGAAAACGGTTCCAGCAAGAGCCCAGTTAGAACACAAAGAACAGCAGAGCAAAGCTTTGCTAAGAGCACAGGATTTACACCATTTCCGGAAAAATATCCACCTGTTAGGAGAACATTTTCTTTGGCACAAATTTTTTTGAACAGGTTGTTTTGAAACGCTATACAAATGCTGCCATAGAGTTTCTTTTCTATTAGGCAGATTCTCAAAGGACTTTTACACCCGAGTTATAGTTATGACTGAAAGAAAACTGAAGTAACTCAAACAACAAAAATCTTTGCGACTTATCGTCTGAACTATTTAACACTATTTTCCCCTTAAAATACTTCACACCATTGGATTTTTGCTGTGTTAGTTCCCTGTTTTGCATCCAAGTCTCAAAATCATGAAGTGACTCTAGATCCAGCGATGGCAACTGGCTACAGGTGGACTAATCAAAGAAAATAAGTAGTCATTTTGTCCAAAGAAAAAATATATAGGCTATCTTTATGACATGACAAAGCAGCAAGTACTTATGGAGAAGGCACCCTGCGTGCAGTCTGTAAAGGCCCCTGGCTATAAAGGGAAATAGGACTCAGTATCCATCCTGGAGCAGTCCTCGGTCTCGGGGAATGTGAAGGCTGAGTGTGTACCTCAAATTTCATGTCAGAGTCCTAACCCCCCGGTACCTTAAAATGGGACCAAATGTAGTAATGGAGTCTTTAGAGAAGGGAATAAGGTAACATGAGTTTGTCAGAGTGGGCTCTAATCCTGACCGAAGGACACAGACATACGCAGAGGGGACCACACGAGGGCACTGGGAGAAGACCCCCCTCTGCAGTGCCACACCTCAGGTGGAATCAGCTCTGCCCACAGCTGGATCTTGGACTTCAGTCTCTAAAACCCTGAAGCATAAATTTAAAGCACTTAGCTGTGATACTTTGTCACGGAGGTCCAAACAAGTGACTCATGTTCTCTTGCAGATAGGGCTACTCCTCCCTGGTCCTACTACAATCTTGATGTCTTAGGCATCTTGGCCTATCTTTCCTAAGGTGCCTCACACAGAAAGTAACTACTACCAAGGGACAGTCAATATCCAGAGGGGCTCAATTCTGCCTTTGCAGTGGGCCCTTGAATACTCAGCGGACTCCAGCTCTTTGCTCCAGTGTAGCGCTCTGCCTAGGTCCCCAGCATCCAGCCATCATGTCAGCCCTGGCCTTCACCCTTTCCTGCTGAAGCCACGGCACAGAGGAGCACATGCTCTGCCTCAGTTTTAGGCCCATAGGTAAACTGGTTTCTCTGGGTCATTGTGTTTTGAGATGGCTTGCTATATGGCAATAGTAACTCAGATGGAATTTTGGTATCGGGAGGAAGTACGACATTGCAAAACAAAATAAAACAAACAACAACAGCAACAACATAAAACGAAAGTGTGCAGCATTAGCTTTGGGACCAGGCAGATTGAAGACTGTTAGTGCAGGGTTAGGAGGTGCTGACAGTTTGAGCAACTGAATCTAAGGAAATGTGCTGGCAGAACCTCTTCTGCAAAGGTGTGTACCATTATCTTGACCTTAAGTGGGTGCAGTAATAGAGGAGACTCCTTAGGAGTTTTGGGAAGAGGTAGGCACCCCCTTTGCACATGGATGCAATGTGAAAAATTACTGATGAGAGCAGATTCAACTGGTTTTAAAACATATTTCCAAATTATTTGACGACCCCCTTACTGAGAAGAGGATCTATGTCCTTTCCCCTTAAACCTGGGCTGAACTAGGTGACAAAAATGGATTTCGTATAATGGTGATGCAGAAATTCTGAAACAAGGTCAGAAGGGATCCCAAAACTTCTGCCTGGTTCTCTTGGGACGTGCACCTTGGGATCTCTGGGCCACCAGGTAAGAAGTCTGGCCACTCTGCAGATGCCAAGCATTGAAGATGTCTGAACCACAGGGAGTGACATGTGGTGATTGTGTTGACAGGCACCAGAGTGCCATCACCAACCACCAGGCTTGTGGTGACACCTCTGCATGACTCCAGCCCTAGTCATCGGAATAAACCTCCCTTCCTTCTCCTGCACATAGGTGTGAACAGTTTGGGCACGAGTTTAGAAGTGGAAGTTCTGGGCTGAAGGATATTTACATTTCAACTCTCAAAACTTTACTTTCAAAATGGGTTTGTACCAACTTACAATTCCACTTGCATGAGAATTCTCATTTTTCTACATCCTCATTCAGTCTGTCTCATCTGGAAAATATTTTTCTGCCTTTTTTCCTATTAGTCTTGTTCATTTCTTATACATAATATATACACGCATATGTGTATTTATAGCTGTATCTTGAGCTGATTATAAATAGTAAATACTGTACTTGCATATTTTCTTTTAAATTTTATAGGTATATACATATATAAATACATATAAATTTTTGTTTTATATTTTACATATATATCCTAAATAGCAATCTTTTACCAGTTATGTAAGTTGCGATACCTTACTGTAGGATGTGGCTTATCTTTCTCTTTATGATACCTTTAATATGAATACACTAAAATCTTAAAGTGATCAAATATCTCAATGTTTTCCATTTTAAAAGGAAAAGATCCCTTACTCAAAGTGACATACATATTCTCTATATTTTCCTTAAAAGTTTAAAGTTATACATCTCATATTTGGTTTTTAATATGTTTAGAATTTTGCAGTGCAACAAGGAAAATCTAACATTATTTGGGTCCACGTGGATAACCAATTGCCATAGAATCTCCGTTGAAAAGTTTATTCTTTCCTATAATTATAGCTCCTTTGCTCCTGTATGTTATTTCATGGGATGTTCAGGTTGCTTTTTTTAGTTCCATACTGTGTGGCATTGGATGACTTGGGTTTCACCATGTGACTGGATTCTTATATTAATCTGGATGGGTTGTCTAATGTTCCTCTTGATTATATCTGCTGACATTTTATCTGAAAATAAGGACATTATCTGCTCTTTCTTATTTTTACTTTATACTTCTTTTCTATGTATCCAGTCAGAATCTTCAGGGACAGAGCTGAGTGGAAGCATTAATGAAGGGTGTCTGTCTTTCTGCAGGTCCAGAGGCTGTGTTTGATGTCTTTGTAGAGATGGATATAATTTATCATAAGACACTTCTTTCCTACTCTTGGTTCACATAGTTTTTTAAATAATGAATGAATTTTATCTAACACTTTTCCAGTGTGCCTGAGATATATTGTTTTTCTTCGATCTATAAAGGCCAGGCTTTTGTCTTGTTCACCACTTCATCTCCCATACATTTAGGCTTACACATAGTATCTACTCAATAAATGTTCATTGTATAAGTTGAATTTTTAAAAAGACACAACAATCTGAGCTTTTGTGGTTGACCATTGGGAAAACACCCACTTGGGAGCTCGGTTCCACTTGTTTCCAGCCTGAGATACTCTCCCATTCTGATTGCTTGTCCATGACCCTCCCATCCTCATGGCCTCAGGGAAAGTCACCTGTCCCTTAGCACTGCCCCAAGTGGCTGAGGGAGGGAAGCTACACTCTGCTTTACACTTAGTGCTGCGCATGAAACACACATCCCCCATAAATATGTACAATTGCTATGTGTTGATTTCAGTGGCTTATAAAAACCCACCTACTTCCCTAGTGCCCTAATTTAGAAACTCTACCAGGTGGTCACATAGGGGACTTGCAGTAAGCCAGCCTCCCTCTCCGCCTGGAATGTCCTGTGACAGACATTGTGTCTGGGAACCTTGGCTTGCAAGTAAGGCCTTTCTGAGGCTGTTTGCCCAGTTTCACACGCACATCTCCACTTCTTCAGTGTCACCGTCTAGGCTGCAGGATGCTCAGGGACATTCTTCGCGACTGCTCATGATTTGCCAAAATCATGCTATAGTTGGGCCTTATCTTTCTTACAGTGTGTCACCACTGTTTTCCTGTACTTTTCATGCCAACTGGACTTTGTTCAGCATCCCTCTGCAAACCTCAGCTTGGTTCCTGTTGCCATGGTTTGTGTCCTGGGATTTCAAGATGGTATTTCTAGATGTGAGTCTTTTTTACTGTCTGGTTGTCAGGAGATTTGTTTCTCTCTTTTGCTTAGAGATTTTCTTATGTTTTTTTTCTTGGTTGTCTCATTCTAGAACTTTTGATAGGCGGGCATTAGGCCATCTTCACATCCCTTTATGTTTTCTGTTCTCTGTGTCTTGATAATTTGGGTCTGTATTCTGAGAGACCACTTTCACTTTATCCTCCAATCCTCATACTGAATTTTTATTTTAGCAGATGTTTTTGTTAAATTGCAGAACCTTCTCATTCTCTGATTGCATTTTTCTCATTTCTGGATATAGTGACTCACTGACTCTATGGCAATTACATTATGTTACTTTCTGTTCCTTCCATTAACCTATTTCTTCCAAAGTCTTTTCTTTTCTCTGTTTCAGTGTTTTGATTCCCTTATGGTCTTGGCTTCTTTTGAATAATTCATGGACCTAGTCATCTGGAATCTGCCCTTTTGAAAGATGATTTAGAAACTGTGCTGACTGGTGGCTCTTTGTGTGTGGCAGGCCTACCAGCGATGGCATGGCCTCAGGGCTAGATGTCCAGTGCCAAGGGCATTCTGAGGATACCAGCGCCCACTAGGTCTCTGTACCAGACTTTCTCCTCCTCCTCCTCCACTGCAACATGCAAGTCTGCTGGGCATGATGCACTTAGAGCTAATGCCTTATCACCAAGGACACACTCCCAGGAGGACCTGCTGGAAGCAGGACAGGGAGAAAGACCAGGCCATGCACAAGTAGGCTCTCAGGTAAAACAAGTTCAGCCTGAGCCCTCGGGAGCTCTCAGTGACTCCTAGAACTGACATCTATATGAGGAGGGAGCATGATCCCTCTGAGTTTGTCCCCTGGCCTTGGGCAAGGCAGCTGGGCTGTGACATGGCCACATTCAGCCATCTTTGAATAGGGTTCCAAAGCCAAGTGCATTGCAACAATCGCTTCATGGGTGTTCACGTCCTCTGATTTCTGAGTTCTCTCATTTTACTGATTCTCTCATTTTACTTGTTATTTTGCCAAGACACATCCATAATTATTCCAAATAAAGTAAGACCCAAAGGGGAGTGTCGCCAGCAGGGCAAGAAACCACAGAACAGGATGGGGTCCCACAGCCTTGGGGTCTCTGTGTGAGCACAGAGGCTGACTGTATTACTTCAGAGAGCTCTCCTCTAGGTTACCAAGATGTAACGAGAGCACCTTGGTGTTAAGACAAGGACATTGGGGCTTAGGATTGTATTCTTCAGTTTTCGCAGTGTCCTTACCAGCACGCTGAATAGATCTAATAATAAGGGGAACCTGAAAATGAGTGAGGAGCACCTGCACTGCTGCACTGTGAAGCTACGAGGAAGATGTGACTAAAGGCATCAACCAGGCGTCAGCTAATGTGTGATGCTGTGTAACTGGGTTCTGATTAGATTTGGTAGTCTTTATCAAAATCACCCAACATGAACTCTCTCAAGACCTCTTGTTACTGGCTGTAAATAATTTGTTTACCTGGCTGGTGTTTGTTATGGACCCAAGATTGTAAGTGTTGGTTTGAGTGGATCAGGAAAAGCACAAAACAGGCTTTCAGGAATCAGAAAGACAATGCTATCTTTGAAACTCTAGAATTTATGCTTATGAAATAGGTAACAAACTGTCTGAGACCCAGTGTTCAGTCTGGAAAGAGAGGGGAAGCAAAGACAGAGGGCCCAGAAAGGGGGTGATTCTGCTCCTACTATGATGGTGTACATGTTCACTAATGGGTATGTTTATGGTAAGTGAGACAGCTGTTACAGTTTTTTGTTATTTTAGCTAGCTTCTTATTTTTGAAATTTTTAGTCATTTTTTAATTTTAAAGATAAAAGAACAAAAACAGTAAGGAATACACATACATTTGAAAAATAGCACATAAACAATACAAGTAATAGAGAATTTCAGACAAGGTGATAGGAAATTAGCAATGGTGGTTGTGTTACATATTAACATCTTCAAATTGGTTACTCAGAGAAACAAATATAGGCATGTAAGATTGATCAAACAATTAAACATTACAGTTCCTTTCAATAAAGCAATAGAAATCAGTAGTACAACTATCTTAGCTATCCCGTGTGTGTATGTATGTGTGTGTGTGTGTGTGTGTGTGTGTGTGTGTGTATACATATATATATATATGCATATTTTTTCCCTTTTTCCTTTCCTTTCTTTTCTCTTTTCCCTTATCCTAGTTGTTCTTTCTTTTGGGAATTTTTTTCCCTTTCACAATATCCATTGTGCCTTTTATATTTTATTCACTCTTTCAGGATCTTACACTAGTGACACCATACAGTGTTTACACATGTGGGTCTGACTTACTTCACTTGTGAGTATGGTCTCTAGTTGTGTCCATTTACCTATAAAAACCTCGAGTTTATCTTTCTTTATAGATGAGTACTATTCCATTGTATAAAAATACTACTTTTTTATCCATTCCTCAGTTGATGGACATTTGAGTTGCTTCCACCATTTAGCTATTAAAAATTGCGCTGCTATAAGTATGAGTGCACATATATCACTGTGGTATGTTTTTAATTCTTCTGGAAAAATACCCAAAAGGGAAATAGCTGGTTGAATGGGACCACTAATTCTAGTTAACTGAGGAATCTCCAAACTGATTTCCACAGTAGTTTCACCAGTCTATACTCCCACCAACAGTGGAGAAGGGTTCCTTTTTCTCCACAGCCTCACCTAACTAGCTTCTTAAACAACAATAAAATAAGAGCTAAAACAGTGAGCTCTCCTTTCTGAGTTCTTGACCTCAGTGGGGACTCCTAGTCTAGTGTGACCAATGAGGGAGCCAGGGTAGCTTTTCCTGGCAAAAAGTGGCCAGGCAGAAAGGTTGGGTTTAACCCTTTCCTCTTGGGTGCAAAGTACTAGAAATGATATTGTAAAGGAATGAGGGCTTAACAGAGTCTTCAGCTTGAAGTATATGAAAAACTCCCAGCAAGAAGGAGGGTGCAACTCCAGAATTGGGCTGCATTTTGGTCTATTGAGAAACAAGGGTCAGCTCTGCTACCTGGTCCATAAAGTCCTATCAGACTTGGTGTTCCAGAGTTTGCTTCCAGATGCAGGGCTAACAAAGTTTGAAGGGTCTTTTTTTTTAGTGTTCATTTTCCTGATGTCTTAGTTACTTTTCTCTCTGCTAGGACAAAATATGCCACACCCACAAGTTAAAGGAGAAAGGTTATTTCAGCTTGCAGTTTGCAGAGGTTTCATTCTATAGTTGGCTGGCTCCAAGGTAGGGTGACACTGCAGAAGAGAAACAGTCCATGGCAAGATGGACAGGAAGCCACAAGCACCAGCACCAAGCTTATCCTTTTGTCATTTTATATTCCACCCAGGTTACAAAGCCTGTTGATTAACCCCAGTATCACAACCTTAGTCCACAGTCACACACCCTGATCCAACCACCTTCTAAACTCCCCACCTATGACTGTGAGGCTTTAGGGAACCACCTAGATACAAGCCCGACTATCTGACCTGCTATTGCAATGAAGTCGGCACTGGAGCTGTTCTAACTACCACACTATCACTCTGACATCTCTGAGAAAAAGCATTAAAAGATGCCCGGGAGTTTCTGTAAGGTTGAACCGTTCTGTGCTCTTTGCACGTTTTGGAGATTCCAGATTCCAGTAATCATCCTGTCTGCAATTAAGATTATTCATCAATTTTAGAAGAATATGTTTTTAGTTAGTCTAGTCCTTGGCAACATGGCTTTCCTTTTAACTAGCCCATAGAGTATATCAGAAATTTCTCTTGGAAGAAATATATTAGAGTCAAAATTAAAAATTAAGATCCCAGAACGTTTAAGGACAAGGCCCATCTAAACCCTACCAACCCTGTCTACAGCAAAGAGAAAAATTAGGCCTTAGAGAGGTGAGTGGACTTGTCCAGAGTCACCCAGATGGTGCACATTCTGAGACAAAGGCCAGGCAAAGATGACTCTGGCATGTCCCAGCATCAAATGTTTGCATGCTTCCAATGGAACTCAACTCTCCAGCACACAAGCAGACAGAAAAACCATAAAACAAGCGTAAAGAAATCCAACAAAAGTTTGATTTTTCCATTAATAATTGTCTTACTCATTTTCTCCTCCTTGGGACAAAAAATCCAATACCAACAACTTGCAGGAGAAAAGGCTTATTTTGGCTTATAGTTTCAGAAGTTTCAGTTCATAGCTGGCTGGCTCCAAGGCTGAAACAGCAGAGGAAAGAGGCCCATTGTAGAGGAAAATTGTCATGGCATTCAGGGAGCAGAGAGACAGGGAAGAACCCAAGAGGGAGGGGCACCCTTCAGGTCACATTCTGAGGGACCACCTCCTCTGACTAGGTCCCACCTCCCAACAGCAAGTGGCCATCCAATCACCTCCTATACACATGGGAATTTTCAGGGGCATTCCAGATCCAAACCATAACAATAATAATTTTGTTTTTGTTTTTAAATTATAATATTTAACCACCAAACCTCTACTATTTCTTGGTAATCTTGTTTTGCAGACTGCAGAACACTAACCAAAATCCAAATCTTTTGTCTGTGAATATCTTTTTTTTTTATTTTAAAGAGAATAAAAATTTAAAAATTAGAAATGGTGCAGAATTTGAAAACTTAACAGGAAACGAACAATGGTTGTTCTACCACATATTGTTATCTTCAAAGTAGTAGTTCAGATTACCAGATACAGGCATGCAAAAGTGACCCAAAAAACATCAGGCATTAACTGTTTCTCTTTTACAGTTCTTATTTTACCACATCTCTACTCACACTCAAATGTCACAAATGCTGCCCCTGTGATTATGCCTGGTAGTGGCTGGGGATCTCACTGCAGCATGTCCTTCTGTAGAGGTTTCTTGAGAAGGCAGAAGGGCTGCTTTTCATTCTTTCCTTGCAGTACTCCAAAGTAGGCTTCCTTAGGGCCAGGCATGCTGGGCTTCCAAGGACTGTCCTGTCAGGAAATACTGCAGTGCTCCCTCTCCCGGGGCTTCCTAATGAGCAAAAATAGCACTGGAGCTTCATTTTTATTGGACAAATTACCTGCCTCCTAAGGGTCTTTCTGGTTGTCTCCTTTTCTCCTCCCCTTCTAATATATGTCTGCAGGGGATGACGGGGACACAGTAACAAGGGGGACATCAGAGATCCCAAAGAGAACTGGGCTTCTAAGAAGCGCTAGATTTCTGCTTGTTGAAACAAAAATAATAAGCAAGAACAAGGCAAATAAGAGCATTTAAGTTGCTAGGAATACTGGCACTTTTCTTTTCCTTCAGTGGAAGCGTGTCAGACACGGGGAGGTGTGAGTGGGCCAGAGCTGACCATGAAGATGGTCTCAGGCTGGCAGCTGGGGAGAGAAAAGAGCCCTCAAACAGCCGCCTCACCTATGATGCTGGAACCACGGGAGGAGAAGATGGCAGCTTTGCATCTAGCCTTGTGAAAGGGCACTGCCTTTGAAGAGCCTTTCAAGGCCAAAGTGCGGGGCATCAAATGAGCTGGACCAGGCAGGGAATGAGTACCTGTAGGCACATATGGCCCAGGTTCCTCTATTCCCATCCCCAGTCACAAAGAACAAAACCCAATAAATAAACCCATGAGCACTTGTGTGGGATTCCAGGACACTCTTTTGTCCCCGAGTAACAAAGAAACCCTGAGCCAGGCTGGCAAACGTGCTTTGACTATGACTGGCCCACTGTTGATACAGCGCCCAAAAGCAAGAAGACCAGGACCCCAAGAGGCCCTCAGGGCGCGGCATTTTCTCATGATGAAATCCTGGCTCAAATCTTGGCCTGGTCATTACATGGATAATCTTGGAGAGGAAATATCTTGATACTAAGTTTCCTCCAATTACAGAGGCAGCAACTGTGACATCTGAGACAGAGACTGAGGGCCCCCTCATCACAAGCCCCATAAAAGGACCACGGGGGACTCCATGACACTCAAGGACAAGAATGAGCCCTCTGCTGCTTGCTGTGCAGATGTCTGCTGCTACTATCTGTCCTCTTCCCTCTGAAGCAAGTGTGCTGATCGAATCAGTGTCAACAAGATGACTTAACAACCTATCGATTTGGCCAAGCCAGTAAAAACTGTCAGTCAAGCTGGTTGCTTGACATTTAGTAGATGAACACTGACCTTTTCTCCTCGAACTCCAAGGAATGATGTCATCTAGCCACAGCCTTACATCCATGGTTTCTGCTGAGATCAGACGGAACAACTCCTCAGAAGTACAAGGGTGCTCGGAGCTGGACAGGCGTTGTGCGTGGTTGTGTGTTCCAGGTGCAGGGAGGGACCTACTGAGACCCCACTTGCTCAGGTGCCAAAGTCAAGGCTCAGGGCTCCCAGGCTGGGTGCTGGTAAATCTGGGTGTGTTTTCACTATAAAATTGCCCTTCTATAGGAAGCCTGGGAGAGGCTGGGCTCTGAGCTGGTCCACGGCTGCATAATTTAGGGTACAGTTACTCCACCAAGGAGGATAAGGTTAAAAAAAGTGTGAATTTGGAGTTCTAAACAGCAATAGTCACTGAGGAACTTCAGGGTAAGAATAAATTATACAAGTCAGTATTTTCCAGCCAAGGATTCTGAGTTTTGATGGAAAATGTTAACCTTGATCCTGAAAGGCCATATAGATGTTGGTTTGCAATTGGCCTGGGTCACCTGTAACCCTATGGCTCTGGGCAAGAGAATTGTTCCATTAAGCCTTAAGTTTCCACATCTGGTAAGTGGACATGATGCCTACCATCCAAGCTATTACCATCAAAATAGGTTAACATTGTCTTCAGCTGCACTCCAAGTGCAGTTATAATCGTTATAATCAAAACAATAAATATAGACCCGGATGCTAAAATAATCATACCTCCATATGAAATAAACGTATTAGGTACACTGGGGAATTAGAAATGGTGCAGTTGTTGAGGGTGAACATGGGATTGTATCCATCTGAACAGACATGACAAAGTGTTTACAATATCCTAAGTGAAAGCAAAGTAGGGTACCAAGCAGTACCTCCAGCATGTGACCTCTGAGAAGCATCTGGCTCTTGCCCCCCAGGCTCCAGGTGTGCAGTGGACATGCCATTTCAGCAGCTTCTAGTTCTCTCTCTCACCGCAACCTCTCGGGCATGGCAGTGTGCAGGAAATTTATGTAGCTCACATTACCTCTCTCTTAACAGCAAGACAAGGGCAGAGTGAAGTCTGGGCTCCCTCTGTATCCCCACCCGCCTGAGCCCCATGCCTTCAGGGCTCTCTACACTTTGCCAGGGACGCTACCCCTCTTGTCAGCCCAGAGTCTTACCTTCCTTTCCTGCTTTGGTGGCTGCTCATTAGCAACAGAACGGATTAAACCCTTAGCAGCAGAACTCATCCATGAAAGCCAGCTTGTATCAAGTAGTGATAAACAATATAGCAACACTGGCCCAAACTATACAAGATAATAACAAACTCTGAGATAGGACCATTTATTTCTTCCAACACCCCATCTTCTCTAAAAGTTAACATATAAGCCTGCTTATCCAAAGCCAAATGATCTTTCATGAGACCAGAGGAAATGGTCTTGTCCTACTGCAACTTAATTATAGACACAGTGCAGGTTCTTTCAGAAGATCTACAAGGCCCAAGGTGATCTGGAAAAGCACATTCTTTACCAATCACATTTGCTGCCTAGACCCTCTCCCACATCCTCAAGTCCTTATAAAAACACCAATCTCTCCCCCTGATGGCATGATTCCTCTCTTGGAAACTTGGCTGTTGCCCCTCTTGACAGTGTACTCTGGGCAGAATCAACTCTTTCCTCTGATCCTTTCGTGAGGTAAATTCTTTTTATCATCCCCATCACTGTCCTCCTTAAGCCACCTCCAGTCTCTAACCTTAGCTGAATTCCCCATGGAGTCGTCTCAGGCTGACTGCCCCTCTCTTCACCCTGCCCCTCACTCCACTCTTGCTCCTGAAGACTCTGGGGCTCCTTGCACGTGACCATCCTGATCCCTCCCTCACGCCCTGATCCCTCCCTCACCGCCTCCGGACTGGCTTGCAGGTCTGCTTCTCTCACCTCACTGGGGCTCTATCGCATTCCCTTTTTTGGTATTCACAGCATTTCACATGTGCTCTGTGAATGTTTCCTTAATCAATGAATGAACTGACCAATGGGTGTGTTTGAATGGACTTCTAGAGTTGGAGGAAACTTTTAAGATTGTACATTCTCCTCTCCATCACATTTGTAAAAACAAAACAAAACAACAAACAAATAAAACCAAAAAACTCCCAAAAGTTGAGACTTTCTTCCAAACGAGGACCAATAATGAATTTATTTAGAAAATGTGTATTAACTCTATGTACTATGTGCTGGCACTGGTTTGGCTGCTTAGGATAAAACAGGGAACAACATGGTAACGAGCTCTCTGTCCTCACAGAGCTTATGTCTGAGCGGGTGCCACAGACCCTGCCCAGGGTGAGTCACTCACCTGCTAGGTTGGTGGTGATGCTGCTGGTGCAGGGAGCCAAGAGTGTGACTTCAGTCGGGCAGGTCTGCAGACAGAGGCACAGTTAGGCGGATCTGTGAAGGAGGTGTGGGAATGACCCCGCAGACCAAGGGGCAAGGTGACCACAGGGAGGACGCAGCCGCTGCAGCGTTTTGCGGCAGCCTCAGGTGGACAATGAAGTGAGTAGGGCAGGAAGAGATGTGGCCACAGATCAGCGAGCCAAGAAGAAGGGCAGGGAAGGGTGGGCAGAAAGCCAGATTAGGCTCCCTCTGTAAGATTTTAAAGTTTTTGGTTTTACCCTGAGTTAAGAGCCCTTGGAGCGCTGTGGGCAGAGGCAAAGCATGGTTTGAGTTATGTTTTGAAGACTAGGCTGGGGGCTGAGCTGGGATGACTGGAGGGCTGAGAGCACGCAGGGAACCTGGTCAGGAGCAGTGGCCAGTGGCCCAGCCTGGGGTGGGAGCTGTGGGCTGCCGAGGTGGGTGAGAACAGTGGCGTGTGCCTGTGAGTGTGCCTAGGTGGTACAGCTAACAGAATTCCCTTTCTTACTGAACGTGGAACAGGAGAGGAAGAACATTCAGAGAACATGTGTTTGTACCAGACCCCATGGTAAGCGCTTCATGGGAATCGTCTCGACGAATTCTCTAAACTCCTTAAGATCTAGGGTAAATAAGCTCTATCCTCTCCACACAAGTGTGCATTTTATTATTCTGCAATGTTCCTTCGAGTACATTTTTCTTTAGTTTGTGGGTCAGAGGACAGTACACCTCAGCCAGCCATTTCCTCTTGGTATACCATGAGTCCTAATACAGAAATCTCTGTCTGTGGAAAGTGGGGCTAGGGATGAAAAGCTACTGTCCTCTGAGTGCTAATACATGCTTCCTCCAAGCCATCCAGCGAAAATGTGGGGCGCATGTGCTCTTCCCCACTTCACTGGTGAGACAGCTGAGAATGATCAGGCTGTAGTAATTTACTCCAGGTTACAAAGTAGATCTGGACCAAAGTGTGTCTGATTCTCAGCCTGTGCCTTTTCTACAAGCTCAGCATCATCCCGAGCCCTGCTCCGGCAGGGGCAGGGGTAGGGCTGAGTTATCAAAGAATCAGTGCATGAGACCCTTTGAAGGTGGGGTCCTGGGATGTACCAGTGACTGCTGTAAATATTACTGTTCTTGTTATTTCCACCGTCAAACTCAGGGAAAGACAGCTAAGGAGTGTTTACGGGTTGAGCCCTCTCAAATCAGTTAACGTATTCTTGGGGCTGAGCTGTAACTTCAGTGGTAGAAAACTTGCCTAGCATACTCCTGCTCTGGGGTCAATTCCCCAGCACTATACACACACAAAAATTCTCTTTCCCTCTCCCATTATACTGATGCCTCCTATCTCTCCACATCCACCCTTGGCTCTTTCCTAGTTCTCTATCTTCTGTCAGGCCCTCCATATTTTCTCAGTCTCCTCATTTCTTCATTGTTTTATTTGAGTTAGTTCAACTTCTTTTCGGGTTCTATGCTCAGCCCCCCACCGCCATCACCCTCATCACATTTTCATAGACTCCCAGAGAATGCATATACTTAACACCCTGGGATCAGAAGGACCTTTCCAATCCACCCACAGCCTCTAGAAACAAGCAAAAGCATTCTCTTCAGCTCTCCACATCTGGACACCACGTGGGTTGCAAGTTTAGCGGCAGGAAATGTGACATTGGGAACAACCCGGCCGCAAGGATGAATAAGACTTAGCTGTCGCTCAACACCAGGCTGAGAATTGGAGCCTTGAGCTGTGTCTCTCCCTCATGATGCAGTACCATTTTCCTTCACTCCTAAGGGGGTAGTGCCCGTGCTGTCCCAAATCACCCAGGCTGCTGTTCCTTAACCATCATGAACCTGAGTGGTAGTTGGTGTGTCCCCTACCTGCTGTCCTGGTAAGCGAGGGGTGTGGCCTCAAGAAGGAATGCTGACTCTGGTCTGCTACAGTTACCAAGGGTGCCTACAGTTGGCGGAGACCAGAGAGTGGGGCAGGAGTAGAGGAGCAGGAAATGGGTTGTCTGGGGGCCTGCGGAGACTCCTCCTTGCTTTTTCTGCTCTTGGCCATCTGCTGGATTTGTGTCCCCAGGCCCAGCTGTGAGGTCCTTCTGTTTACTGCAGAGCCTTGTGGACAAGAGCCAGAGACCTAGTACAGGTGAGGAAGTAGAGCCTTTGCCATCAACTCCAGACCTAGCAGGACCTGTGTTTATGGAAGGGAAAAGTCAGCAACCATCCCCAAGAGAACCAAAGACTCAGTTCTGGGGCTCCAGAGGGGCTGAGATTTTCCCCATGGCTTTTGTTGGTCCCACACTGGCACAGTCACACAGGAGGAACGAGTCAGAGAAGTTCATTGTTGGTGAAGAGGGGACTGTGATGCGGCACTCACTGGCCCAGTGAGAGGCCAAAGACTGAGTGACAACAGTGGGGGTGAAGAGCTGGAAAGTTCTGGGCCTAGACTTCCTGCTTGTCCAGTTACTGGGGGGCACCTGGGGGGCCCCATAGACTCTACAGAAGGAAGCTACACAGTTCAGAAACTCCAGAAGCTGAACAGAGAAAGTGGACTTCTCTTCCAGGTAACAGCAGAAGAGATCCTGACCTCCTGTCCTAACTTTGACTGGGGCCTTCAAGACTGAATGGGGAGCTGTCTTCTCCCAGCACTGTAAGAAACGACCCTTAGACACTGAGACACTGAATTCCATGAATGCTGTTTATTGTCATACCCTCTCCTTCCTTAAAATTTTCCTATTGTTGTTGTTGTTGTTGTTTCCTTTTAGACTAAATGTGATTCCTATTTCCTTGAGAAAGAAATCTTTAAACTATTTGGGATGCTGGTTTGAGGCATCCTTGATGGCAAATTTAACTTTCAAAGTCAGAAACTGTTTATCCAGTGAAAGCTCTAGATTCTCTGCTAATCCTGACTATAGATCCACAGTTGGTAAGTAGTAATGAGGCAGGAAGCTGCGTTAGGCTGTGACATCCCTGGAGGGTACAAGTATCTGGATCAACACTCAGCCATTAGGTGCAGTGTGATGTAATTATGTTGGAAGAGCTTTGGACAGATGGTGGAGAAGTTCCTGCTTATAATGTAATCCTCCCCCTAAATATGCATTTATTTGATATCAGGCTAAGCATATTGAAATGAATAGCCTATTCATTTTTTCCCCTCCTTGGGTTCCTTTCTTCCTCTAGTTTCTCTACAAGAACATTCAAAGGCAAGAGGCCAGAAAGTTAGCTTTTGAACCTGGCAGTAAATCCTATAAACCAGCCAACATCAAGACACAGGGCACTAGGGCATTGTCAACCATGACAAGATAATCTCAGAAACAGCTCCCACTCAAGTTCAAATTCAATGCACAGGGAGATTTTTAAAATAAAGTGGGCTGGGAAGGAGAATGAGTTTATTTGACCTACCTCCAAAGCAAGAAGCATGATCTGGCCCAAATTTTACAAATAGAGAACGTCCAAGAATAATAATAGTATCTTGCTGGGAAAGACTTGTTATCTTAGCTAGTCAGAAAAAGCAGACTGAAATTTTTAGAAAGACTGGAAACTCAGTCTTTCCAGCCACGTCAGGAGCCTAGGTCTCCAGTGGTCCGTCCTAAAGCATGGGCAGATAGGAACAGCTGCTGATTAGTTTAACCATGGGGAGACTGCAGATGGGTGAAGGTATTGGTGCAGGAAGGCAACTCAACTCTGCAGGCTGAGAGCTAGGTCAGGATCTTCTCCAAACCACACAGTCTTCTGAATGACCCTACTGCCAGAGGACGTGCCCTTGCCTCTGCGCACACCGTTCCCTCTCCCTGACACTGTCCTATCTATCCAAGATCAGACTTTTTGTACAAAACTCAGCTCCAGGAAGACTTTCTCTGGGGATCTTGCCTTTCTTCTTGGTTGAGCCTCTGTCTTGGATTGTTTTTGTGTTAACTCACGGTCTTGGACACTTGCCTGTGAGGTCTTAGAGAAGAGAACAAAGAGTTTATCCTTACTCTGTGTCTTGTGTGATGCCAGACCATATTGGCACACAGTGAGTGGTTACTTAATTTGGCTGAAGTGGACTTGAGTTGAATTGAACTGAGAATTAGACTGCCTTCTAATGTCTCTCATAACAGAAATGCTCATCTCAATGCTAAAGTGCTCTTTACCAGTCCTGAGTTAGGCCAGTGAGTAAGGGGCCCTCAGCTTATATCAAAAGCCAAAAGCTAAGAGAACCTTTTTCCTTTCAACCCACTGAAATATTGTAGGACCATGTATCCCAAACTGGCAGGTTTTGGCTTGAAGAAACAGTGGATGGACATATCAGAACTAAATGCTTGGGTAAAACCAGAACTGGGTAAAACCCAATTACCAGTAACTATTAAAGACTAGTTATAGCTACATCGCTAGTCACAAACTTGATAAGGAATCTTGGAGATATTTTAATTGCATTCTAATTAGTTGAATAAATTGTTCTTTTAGCTCCTATCTTTCATTAAATCAAACTGACATTGGAAAAAGAGGAAGTCTCTCGCCCTCAGATTCTTGATCTCTCTGGAAACTATGAGTAAGACTCCACATTGTGATCTGAGAGGCTGTGGAACAAGGTGACAGTTACACATTGAATCTGTGGGCCAGACAGACTTTGGTTCAAATTTTAGATCTACCACCCAGAGGCAAGATAATTAATCTCTTTCTTTCCTTGTAAAATGGGATCACACTGAATAAATCATTTGACCAAGGGTCTACAACTTTGTGAGTCTTTAATAAATAGTCATTCTTGTTATTATTATCCACCAACACAAGGTGAGTTTAGGCAATTTTCTGAACATTTTTGTTTGCTGCCACTTTTTGAGTAAACTCTACTCTTTTGTAATTGCCCACTAATGATACAATTTGGTGTGTTATCTTTCTGGCTACCAGGTCAGGTTTTATTTCTCACCATCTTGAATTCAATTATGACATTTACCAGGGAAACAATTAGAGAAGACCAGTTGTATCATAAAGAGATTAAAGAGTAATCATTGGAAAGGATCTAATTCATGCCTGGCTTAGCCACACCATCAACTCAACTCACAATGCACATAGAGGAATGGGTCACAAGTTCAGACTTCCATAAGACAGTGTCAAGACACAAGCTCCTGTTTCCACTCCAAGGTCTCCCCGTGACTCAAATTACTTCATGTTATCTCAGTTATAATAAAGTGAGGGTCTCTCTGTGTTGAAAATATTCAGGAAACATATTTTCACACAAGGAAGTTTAGAGAAGACATTTAAGAAGAAAAGCACTAACTATACTTTTTTTTTTTTTTTTAGAAACATAAAAG
>PVLD010023345.1:0-21929 GCA_004027595.1 Dinomys branickii | reverse complement strand
GGAAGACTGGATTAAAAAATTGTGGCATTTTAATATAGTGGAATATTATTCAGCTATAAAGAAAGACAGTTTTGGGGACTTTGTAGGCAAGTGGTCAAAACTGGAGTCCATACTCATAAGTGAAATAAATCAGCGGTACATGTGCAGGCAGTGTATTATATCAGTGGTGTAAGAACCCGAGGGTGGGAATATAAACTAAGAGACATGAAGGAAATCTGTTCAAAAACAAAGAACAGATGGAACAAGAGAGAGGAGAAAAGAAAGAGACAAAAATGTATGTATGTATATATGAATATACATATATGCAGGAGGCCTGACATGGTTCTGCTATTGTATTATATCACTTAAGGCTAAGGAATAATTGATGATGGGTTGTTTTATCAGTGTTATATGTCTATATGTGTTATCCTGAACACACACTTCAAAGATATCAATATGCAAAGCAGCAACTATTGGTGGTTTTTTTTTTTTTTTGCCTGTTTTGTTTTGTGTCTTTGGTTTTTTTTGTTTTTTTGTGTTTTTCTGTTCTTGAGAGGATTAATGGTCTGACCAATTTTGCATGTCTGTATATGGGTTCATATATTTACACTTCGAAGATATCAATGGATAAAGCAATAACCACTGTTGAGATCATGTCACCTTGTCTGTAGATCAGTTGTGATTGTACTATTTTTTTATGCTAATTTGTGTCTGTTTGTTAATATGATTTTGTGCTTTTATTTAAAAAAAAAAGAAATGTGGTACAGCTCTATGTACAAACAGATACTTTCAATAAAAAAACATCATTTCATATTAAATAATTTTAAATATATTTAAATAAGTTAAAATACAGCAGTCATTTATTCTATAACAGTTAGTTGCTATATAAAGGTAAGAGAAACTAAGAATAATTAATGAAGACTTTCGCAACTGTTTCTCTTTCATTAGGGTTGCAAATGGAATTTTTTCATCTAAAGTGACAGGCTAATACCTTCTAGAATTGCTATAGGTAGTAAATCAAGTCACTTACTTCAGAAAGAAAGATTCAACCTTGAAACTAACCTTGTAATTCATGAGAAAAATCCACAAGCGACATGAGTGTTTAAATAAAAGCTCCCAATGCACTAACCAGACCATTTTCCATGGCACTGCACAGTGCTCCTTCCTCTGAGCTGTGTGATGCCTGGAGCTGAAAAGTCCATCGGAGACCATGAAACTCCTCACTCAGAGAACCCACTGGCTTCCTTCCACTGCAGCTTGAGACCCTGAGTTTACATCCCTGGAATACAGCAGCACTTACGTAAGAAGTAGTGAGGAATTCAACAGACTTAAATAGAGCCAGCATGGATTTAAGGAAAAGACGCTATTAGCTCATCCCTAGCCGACCTGTAATTTTAATGTCTGTAAGAAGTTGATAAGACAGCACTGGGGAAGACAGAACCATAAAGTCCCCAGTGGAACATTTTATTTGTTCCTTAATTTTATTTTTTTCTCTATTAGAGCACAGCCGTATGGGGAGTCATTTGTTTGGAGTTGTGCTACAAACTTTTCTCTAAATTCTTTGACACATAGGTGTGAGGAATCAGAAGTTCATAATCATGTTCACAAGACCAGATTTCTCATTTTAATACCAAGCTCAACTTATTCCAAACTCAATCTATACTTTGTAAAGCCTCTGCTCTTGGGTGAGAGAATCCTGGGTTCTCCCAGGAGTTTCCAGTGGCTCCAAGTGTCCTCTACTAACTACGTGTCACAGGTGGACTCTCTTCCCTAGTCTTTTTTAAGTGAAGCCTATGTCTTCCAGGAGTTACTGGTTATGTATCCTATGACTTTCAAATTTCCAGTTTCAGGTTTTACACTGTGTTAAATTTAAATGTGCATTGACAAAGAAATACAACAAAAATGGAAAATGAGTGGCAGAGCGGCAAATGAAGGTTGAGGGAATCCCAGGCAGATGGAGCATAAATGAGAATAAGCAGAGTCCCAGTTGGACTCCACTGCATGACGAAGCTGAATGATCATCTCTCATCCTCTTTAAGAAACAGGTATTGGTTTGTACTTTTTCTGCAAGCAAATATGTAGAAATATACTTCAGTCTCAATTTACTTTATGAAAAATTTTATTCAGAATTGTAATACATGGGACAACATGGAACCCTGTGAACTACTAAAATACAAAACAAAATACAATCACTTAGCTCGACCCATTGGTACCTCAAGTATAAAAATCAGAAGACAGTACTTTAAGACAACATTTATCAATATGGTAAATATTAATGCAGATGTAGTAAATAAGAAGAGTCATTATTTCTTGAAAGAAATAGAAACTTACAAGATGTTATTTCAAAACATAAGCACTAAGTAAATTTTTAAGATTTATGATTTAAAATTTTACGTGGATGGGGTTGGCGAGGATGGGACACTGCAGGAACAACCTCGGGGAACTGCACAACAGTTCATGTTGTGGGTGAAAACAGGTGTTAAATTGACATGAATTAACTAGATTATTAAGCAATCTAAATAGCAACATGTATAATTGTTTGTAGGGGAAGGAGTATAAGGTAAACGAAAGAGTATCAGGAAAACATTTGTATAAAATAGTGACCCAAGTTGTCAAACCTGATAAAATGTACCAACAAAAAATCTGAATGAACTCTGCATAAAACACAGAAAGAAAATAATTCCTCAAATATAGCAATGAAATTTCTGATGAACTTTGATGGAAATAGTAAAATGAGCAAAAAAGACTCACTTCATGGGTGAACGCTTTTAAGGTACAATCAAATTAAAAATGTAAAGAAAAAAATTGTATGAAAAGTTAAAAATATTTTCCATGAGTTACTAGATCCCACGAAAGAACATTTTAATGATGAAAATGTAAAAAAGTATGTATTTAATGTTTAGAACTTGAGAGAGAAATGAAATATGTATAAAGATACATAACAAAGCTTTATAAACTGTGTAAGCAATAAGTGAATTAAATGTGGGTATAGTGAAGGAAAGAATAAAAATAATTACATATTTTAGAAAGTAACAAAAACCATATCTTTCCCCCTTTATTAACTTCTTAATAGTAAGAGGGCTCCTTAAATAAAAATGAATAATGATATCTTTCAAGACATAGAACATTTGTGTAATTAAATTATAGGTCAAAGTCAAAAATGGGATAAAAGGAATGCCCTGTAATGATTTTCCATATTATGTATAATATTAAGGGTACTGTGATAAATTATGGGTATATTTTAATGGCATTTATCCAACTTTCATATTTCTCCAACTCCTAGCATTTCAGGAGAAGTAACTCCTAAAATTTATTGATAACATCAAAGATTTTGTGGGTATGGATTATATCAAAACTTAACTATGTTAGATATTCACACTGAAAAACTCTCAAAATACTTATACATGTATTCTTTAAATGATCTTGGCACTGTATGTGGGTAAGCCACTTACAGGTTGAAAATACTGTAAATCAGAAATGCATTCAAACCATCTGATCTACTGAACTTCATAATGTAGGAATAGAATAGGTGATAGAGTACAAGTTGTTACTCTTGCGATCACTTGGCTGGTTGGGAGCTGGGACTTCTGTTGTCCTGCGTCTACCTCTGAACAGTATGAAAGTATTTTGCTGCAAATATATATAGCCTTACAAATATCCCAATTCCTAGTATGCTTTCTACTGAATGTGTATTGGTTTCCTATTACCGTGCAGATGAAAACTTTAAACTGATGCATTATAAGTTTAAGACCATTTGTATATTAATGGTTATTTTCACATTGCTAATCTCTTTTATGTCTACTCATATACAATAGAGTTGGCTTTCTTTAGTTATTGTTACATACAATCTTTTAGAAAATACTACGATGGCTAAAGTTTATGATAAAAACTTATCTCACAAAAGAAAATAATTGAGATATTGAATAATATTTTCTTCACCTTTTAGGTACATGTTATGCTGTTTTCTACATGTCAACACCTAGATGGAAAAGATCAACCATACAAACAGTAGGTGTAATAGAACTTGCTACTTGGACAGAATAAAATGTTGAACATTTCACATTTCACATAATTAGATATATTAATAAGTGTTCTGTGTTTATAAAACCTTAAAACATTAAAAGAAAAATGACAACATTGGAGGAATAGACAAATACATAATGATAGACACCAATTCTAATAATTAGAACAAGTAGAAAAAAACATAAGCTATAAAATAAACAAACAAGCGAACAAAAACTCACCTCAGGACGAAAAACAAATTGGAGTTGCCACTGAGGTGTATATGTGAGGGCTCCCAGGACTGGACAGCTGAGGGCCACCCCAAGACATCTGTGCAGCCCTCACCAGGTACCCACTCGTTATAAATGATAACCACCCAATAAAAACAAAATTAGTTTCTACTTTGAATGTTGTGAAAAGACAGAACTGTGCAAAGTAAGAGAGGTGAAATATGAGAAAACAGCATCTTCTAGGTTTCAGTACATTCTCAAAAGTACAGTACTTAAAAAGTTGTGATGAAAGAGAAAATCCAGGAAGCCAAAGGACTCTACAAAGGACATTTCCACAACAGTTTTAAATGAAAAGGGATGGATCTATATTCTTGGGAAATACCATGGGCCTCTGCAGTAGAAGTGAAGGCCAGGGCTCTGTCATTCCGAGGAAATGTCTCCACAGTGGAAAATACAGATCCAGAGGCTACTGGATTATAAACTGGATTCAGAGAGTTTTTTAAAAAAGGGACTGATTCAGTTAGAAGTGTAGTTCAAGCTGCTTTTCTTGAGCTATGAAAAGAAAATCTGGCATGAAGGACCACTGTGTCTTATAGTTATTTCTCTTCTCCCCTGACATTTTTGGAAGGAGTATTCTTGTTCTTTCCTGGTATCCAGTCACAGTAGCCACAAATTCTAGAGAGTAGAAGAAAATATTGGCCGAATATTTGTTGGAAACTTTTACTCATTTCGATGGTCTGGAATACAAGTTACACAATTTTGGCTACAGAGGTATCTTTTCCCAAGAGAATGTTAGACAGGGTGATGTCTGCTCATCTGCTTAACTTCAGAGGAACACATACAATAGCAGAAACTACTCTAACTATACAATATTATGAGATGGAAAGATCCTGTTCCAGGCCATTTTGTTCCAGAAGCAGAATGAGTACCACAATAGCTTTCGGGAAAGACCATGAGAAGATGCCTTGCACATGTAGTAACACAGTTTTCATCAGTGTCTGTACCTGTGATCAGTGATAACTATGACATAATGTGTGTGAGAAAATATAGGGTGTTATTTAGTACTATTAAGAAGTGCAGAATCACCACTAATAATCAGACCTAATTCTTGAAATTCTCTTGAAACAATGTTAAAGGTTTTGGATATTTTAGGTAAGAAGTTTCCTCCTTCTGAAAGCTCAAAAGGCTGTGAGTTGCTGCCACCTTATGATAGTGTCATTCAAGGGAGTGGAGCCGGTTATGCAATCACAGTAAGTCCCTGACTTATGACTTAAGTTCTGTTCCAGGAGAATGTTTGTAAGCTGGACTCCTTTATAAGTCCAATAAAGTGAGTCATACACATTTGTCACAAATATACAGTGTATGTTGCTTTGCACTTCCTAGCAGTCCCCTCAACATCACCACTGCTTTTCCTCTTTCTTCTGCACATCCTGGGCTCTGATTGAGCACTGTACTACTGTACATGATCACACTGTACAGTAGGCAAAGAGCAGCACAACTGGGACAATCACAGACATATGAGCTACTTCCCCAATTTGTTCGCATCTACAAATGACCATAATACGTAGTCTCTTCTGTCTGTGAAAGTTTACAACTCGAATGTTTGTAAGTGGAAGACTTACTCAATTCCTCACAAGAGACTATAAAATGCATGCAACAAAAAAAAAATGGAGTACCAAAAATGTTTTCTTGGTTCTGGTGGAGCTTTACTCCAGAAGTTACCAGAGGTCTCTTATATTGTTTTTCAGGTGTAGGTATGTTGTCACCAATGCTTTTGGAATTAATGTCTTCAAGGACCTCACTGCTGATCTCAAAAAATGTCCCAAAATGGCAGATTATCTTTACATAGGACTCCATGGGGAAATTTTGTTATGCTTGTGGAAGGAAAAGGAGACTTATGCAATGTGAACACGATTGCTTCATGCTGTCTTCAAGAATGGGAAGGTGATCAAAAGCTATTTATTTGATGAGGAATGAAAGAATTCACAACTGAATATGGAATAGAGATCAGTGTCTCATGTGGGTTTTTTTGTGACTGGGTCACGTGCACATGTGTATCTTGCATTGTACATGTACACCTGTGTGAGAGTAGGCAATGCATAATGCTTATTTTAGAGATGTATAGGGTTTGTGTTTTCTGACACACATTACAGCCAAATTATTTTTTGGTTTGTGGCTATACCACCTTTTCTTCTTTTCCTGGTGTTTGAATGATCTCAAATTAGACAACACACATGGCCACTGTAAAAAAAATTAATGCTAAAGTAAGCTTTTTAGCTGGGAACATAGTTCAGTGGCACTGAGCTTGCCTGGCGAGTGCAAGGTCTTGAGTTTGATTCCTGATACCAAAAATAAATAAATAAAGTATTTTAGGCCTTTTTGCCAGTGGGTAGTTACTCAATCTTGTACTGATGTTTTAAAAAATGACAGAAACAAGAAACTTTTATGTATAACTAAAAATCACCTAAAACAAATTTGCATGAAATTATCATGATTACTTTATGTTTATATTTAACTTGTATTTTTTTACAACAGGATTATGTAAGGTATATTTAAAATTTCAGTGAGTTAAGTCTTTCCACCTTCTCATGATTTTATAGCACAGACTTTCAAGAAAATACTTGAAAATAAGTTGCATTGACTTCTTTCACTTAGTCCAATTGTGTTGCAGGGAGGAGGTGGGAGTCTGTCCCGGGTGGCCCATTTTGTGGATGGAATTACTGGCCCAAAGGATAATTATATTGTAACAGTTTACTCCATATTCACACAGTGAAAATTTAAATACTTTGAAATAAAAATGATTTTCTCTATAGGACATTTTAATTTTCTATGTAAATAAATTAACATATTCACATGTATGTTGGAGTATGGAAAATTGAAGGACCAACCTGAGAGGCACAAACTCTAAGCTAAACCACTTCTGTAAACATCAAATAAAACATGGACTTAATAATGTTGTTTGTATTATTGTACAACTTGAAACTTACGTCAGCACACACCCTACAGAGTTACTAACCTCATTGCCCTGGTAGAATTTTTATTAATCATTCTACGTATATGAAAATACTGGATCCTACTGGAATGTCTAGGCACTGTACAGTTATATTGCTTGGTCACTGGTAATGTACTATTGAAATGCCAAATTTCAAAGGTTTGTACTACAGTTCTTCTGATTAGTTTATTAATTAGTTTATTATTTTAAAGAGAAAAAGAAAACTAACAGAATAACAACAATGAAGACAAAAAGCAAACAAAACAAAGAACAATAAAAATAATACAGGATTTCAAAACAAGGTGATAGGAATTAACAATGGTTGTTATCTTCAGCAAAGTTGCTCAGATTACCAGATGCAGGAATGCAAGAGTGATCAGACCATTAAAGACAATAACAAGTAATAAAAACACATTAGAAATGATACAGAACTTCATCAAACAAGATGGTAGGAATTCAGCAATGGCAGTTATATTTCATATTGTTTTCTTCAAACTAGTCATTCTGATTACCAGATATAAGCATTGAAAATTGGTCAAGAGGAAAGAAAAAACAGTGTAAGCATGAACTCTTCCTTTCAATAAACCAAAAGACATTAGCAACACACTTATCCCAGCTATCCTTGTATGTGCATATATATTTTTGTTTAATTTTAAAAGGAAAATAACAAAAACAAAATAACAAAACTGGAGGCATTAACAAAACAGCATAGCCGGGCATGGTGGCACACGCCTGTAATCCCAGCATTCGGGAGGCTGAGGCAGGAGGATCCTTGCAAGTTCAAGACCAGCCTGGGCTACAAAGTGAGCTCAAGCGCAACCTGAAGTGCATAGCCAGACCCTGTCGTAAAAAAAGACCAAAATAAATAAATAAATAAAGACCCTAGGATTAGGTCATCATAACAAAACAACATAAAAACAATCAAAATGATAAAGAATTTTAAAACAAGGTGAGAGGAAATCAACAATAGTTGTTATACTTCATATTGTTATTTTCAAAGTATTTTTCCAGATTACCAGATATAGACATGCAAGATTGATAAACAAGTTAAACATTAACTGTTCCTTTCAATAAACCAAAAGAAACTAGTATTACAATTATCAGGATCAGTTAATAATTAATTATTTGATCAGTTTTGCACGTCTCTATTTGTTTTCCTGAGAAACTACTTTGAAGATATCAATATATAATACAACAACCATTGTTAATTTCCTATCACTTTGTCTGTAATTCAGTATTGCTTATATTGTTCTTGTGCTATTTTGTAAGTGGATGTCTGTTTGTTAATATGCTTTCCTTCTTTTATTTTTTAAAATAAATTAAAAAGGTGAAAAAAGAGAAAAAACAATTATCTTAGCTCTCTTGTATATCGATTTTTTCCTTTCTTTCTTTCTCTATTTATTCTCTGTTCTCTTATCCCAGTTGTTCTTTCCAATTTAAGCAGTTTCAGTAAAGAAATTATAACTTAGAGACTACCTGCATATTTACTGACTTTGAAATTATTAGGTTATGAAACTAAATGAATGTTAGTATAAATGATTCCATTTTTTCAACAGAATTAACTTCTTTGATATAGTTACACTTCTGGTGAGCTCATATCTGACTTTTTATTTTTAAAATAAAAGAAGAAAACGTATTAACAAACACATGCATTTACAAAATAGCAATAAGAACAATACAAACAATACAGAGTTACAGACAAAGTGGTAGGAAATTAACAACGGTTGCTGTATTACTATTGATATCTTCAAAGTGGTTTCTCAGGAAAAGAAATAGAGACATGTAATATTGATAAAACCAGTAATCATTGACTGTTCCTTTCAGTAAAGCAATAGAAGACAGTAATACAACTGTTAGCTATCCTGTACATACATACATACATAATTTCCCCTTCTTTCCCTTCTCCTTTCCCACACCCCAGTTGCCCATTACTTTTGAGCAGTTTCCTTTCGTTTCACAATGTCTGTTATACCTCCTAGTTTTTATTCACTCTTTCAGGTTCTTACATTAGTGAGACAATATGTTGCTTACACATGCAGGTCTGATTTTTTCACTTATGAGTATGGTCTCTAGTTGTGACCTATATCTGATGTTAGAGAACTCTGAGAGCTAGATTCATTTAATTCTTACTACATGTAATCCATTTAAAAATACTATCGTGGCCAAAGTATATGTACAAAATATGACTTCACATAAACATGCTATACAGATGTGGTGTGGCACTGTCCTAACATTTATGGTATGCAGTGTACTGTTTTCTGTGCAATAGAACTTTTTAAAATCTTAAGGATAAAGGAAGAAAACATATTAACAAACAGACATCAACAAACTGAGAAAGGAAAAATAACTTGACTAAAATAACAAAGTTTCAAATGACACAGAAATCTCTGTGATTGATATTTGTTAAACATTCCATACCCAAACGGACAAGTGTGCATTTCTTTAAATACAGAAAATACATTCATGAACATTGTCATAAACCAGTGCATCAGTTTCCCTCAAATTAACAAAAGCTATTCAAGTTACATGCTAAAAATACTTAGACTGAAAACATAAATGTATGACATATGTGTTTTTACCAAAATTTAAACTGTAAGAACATTTCCAAATAACTTTTTCACAAAAGAAAATCTGAAGTGAGTGAGAAAATAGTTTAAAATAAATGAAATCTCTGAATTGGTAGATAGGTATTGTTTATCTCCGTATAGTACTTAAGTAAATGTATAATTTCTAAATTCTTATGTCAAGAAACAGAGAGATTAAAAATAAATGTCTACCCTTTGTAGGACTGAATACTTTTCAATTCCCCCACTTATATGTTGAAGTTTTAACCTCCCGTGTAATGGTGCTTCAAGATTGGAGGTATTTAGGTTAGATTAGGTCAGAAGGGTGGTGATTCTGCCACGGGGTTATTGGTGACAACAGAAGAGAAAACAGATCTGGCTCTATCCCACTAAGGAATGTAACGTGAAGATACGATGAGAACCTGGGAGTCCACAGTCCAGGAAGTCAGGCTTGACCGGGAACTGACTCTTTGGGCACCTTGCTCTTGCACTTGCAGCCTGTATAGCTGTGGTCAGTACTGTCTGTTCTTTAAGCCTCGCAGTCTTTAATCCTTTGTTGTAGTATGAAAGCTGAGATACTCTATTTCCAGCTTGTGAAGACAGAAATGAGAACAACAACAAAAAGGAATAAATCTGAAAATTAAAAATAACCATCAACAAAATAAAAAAGCAGGAAATCAATAGATAAAATCAATGTTTTATTCTGGCTCTTACAATAAATTACTACAACTGATAAATTTTTCAAAAATGGGTAAAAAATTAACAGAAACACAAGTGACCCCTAGGAAGAAACAGATAAAACAATGAGACGTGGAAAAGGAAATATTATGAAAGTTTTATGGCAATAAATTGAAAATTTAGATATAGTACATATAAACTCTCAAACATGCAGCTAATCTAGCACAAATTAGTTCAGAAAACAAAGGAGAAATTGATACATTTTAAACCTTGTCATGTTGATACAACCACTGTGGAAATCAGTGTGGAGTTTCCTTACAAAGCTAGGATTAGAGGTGCCATTTGAATCAGATATTCTTCTTGGTATCTTCCCAGAAAAATTAAAAATTATACCACATTGATATGTGTGCACTCATGTTTACAGCCATATAATTTGTAATAGCTAAATCTTGGGACCAAAGGAGATGCCATCAACAGAGGAATGGATAAAAACACGTTTTTTGATAAAAAACGTTTTTTAAAATAAATATTAGAGTACTACTCATCCATAAAGAATGAAAAACTGGGGAATTTTATAGGTAAATGAGTGCAGTTCATAACCATATTCATAAGTGAAATAAAGCAGACCCATATATGTAAACATCATATTGTCTCACTGGTATGGGAAAATGAATAAGAAAATAGGCTCCAAAATATACAATAGATATTGTAAACTGGGAAAAACTTGTATAAAGAAAAGACAAACTGGTAAGGTTGTGCCCTGCAAGTCCTCCATTTCCCCAGGTCAGCAGTGCCAGCAGGAAAGAGTAAGCCTACCCCCTGCACTCCCTTCATTTTCCTGGAATGGCAGTTCTGGCGGGAAGGGTCAAAACTGCCAGCAGGAAGATGTAAGCCTGCTCTCAGCTAGACCTCCATTGCTCTGGATTCATATTGCCAGCAGGGAGAGAGAAAGCCCATGCCCTGTAGCTTCTCCTTTGTCCTTCGGTGGTTCTGGTGGGAAGGACAAAGCAATGCCGACAGGAAAAGTGTGAGACGCTACCCTGTGAGTCCTGCATTGCCTGTGTCAGCCAGAGGGAAGAGAAGAGGTTGCACTTTGCACCTGCTCCATGTTCCCTGGAAGGCAGTTCCAGCAGGTAAAATGAGGAAGAGGCAGTATCAGTGAGAGGAGTATAAGTCTATGCCTGGTGCTTTCTATATTGCCCTGGGACAGCAGTGACAGTGAGAGAAGTGTAAATTCATGCTGCTTCCTTCCTTCATTGCTCCAGGACTGTGGTGCTGGCAAGAGGAGATATTTTGAAGAACAGAAACCTCCTAGAGAAGGCTCAACATCAAAGACTAAGGTTATCTAATATTAGAAAGCTAAAATCATCAACATAGAAAACAAAATAAAGTGGGAAGTAAAAAATGATAAGATGAAGAAGCAAAATACAATCCCAAACATCCTGCTCACCGCAGCACAAGCCCAGAACACGAAGAGATAGAGAAAATCTCAAGGTAACACATGGAACTCTCTGAAATGATAGTACCAGAAGTGAGAAAACAAATAGAAGAGGCCATAGAAAAAATAATCTCTAAGGTGCAGAAAGAAACCACTAACAAAATAAAATACATGAAAGCAGACACAGATAAACAAAAGAAAGAGAAGCTCAGGAAAATGATGGAAAACATGAATGAAAAACATAGACAAGAAATGGATTCAATGAAGGAGATCCAAACAGAAATGCAGATTCGAAACTCCACTGAAACTATAGTCAGCAGGTCAAATGACGGGGAGAATAGAATATCAGATCTAGAAATCACAAATGTGAGTAGCAAGTAAGAAAAGAAAGATATCTTAAAAGTCACAAGAGGCCATAAAAAAATCAATTCAATGGCTACAGGATAAAGTAAAGAAGATACTTATTGGAATCAGTGAGAAAATTGCAGATAGCACGAAAACCATTAAAAATCTCTTCCCAGAAATAAAGGGAGAAAATTTGCCAAACATGGATAAAGAATGTGACATACAAATAAATGAAGCACACAATCTGCAAACAAGCATGGCTAAAATAAAACCACACCATGGCACACAATAATAACATTTCCAGAAATTCAACACAAGAACAAAATACTAAGAGCAGCTAGAGGAAAGAAACATTTCACCTATAAAAGAAAACTCATCAGAATCACAGCAGACTTCACAACACAAACCTTCAAGTCAAGGAGAACATGGAGCAAAGAATTTCAAGCCCTAAAGGAAAACAATCTTCAACCCAGATTGATGTACTCAGGACAATTATCCTTCAAAGTTGATGGAGGAATAAGATACTTCCATAACAAGGAGCAACTGAAGAAATTTATGATCCCTAAAACAGCTCTACAGAATGCTCTGAAAGACATATTAGAAAGAGATAACAAAGCCCATGTACACAACAACACCAAGATAAAGAAGTGACCAGTCAGGGCAAGCAGTGAAACAGAGGAGAAAGACAGGGAACAAAGTACATGGAAAAAACTGTGGAAAACAAAAGTCAACATATATCAGTTATACCGATCAACGTAAATGGTCTCAACACCCCAATAAAAAGAAACAGACTGGCAAAACGGATCAAGAAGAAAGATCCAACAAAATTATGTGTTAAAGAAACATTTTAACCCAAAAAGAAAGTCAGACTAAAAGTCAAAGGATGGAAAATGATTCTCCTTGCCACAGGAAACTGGGAAAAAAACAGAGATGTCTATTGTATTTGCTGACAATGCAAACTTTCAACCAAAACTGATCAAGAGACAAAGATGGCTGTTACATATTAGTTATGGAAAAACTCCAAGAAGAAGAGATAGAAGTCATAAATATTTATGCACCAAATACAGATTTACTTGACTACATAAATCAAATCTTAACTGACATAAAAAACCAAATAAACACTAGCACAATAGTAGTAGGGGATTTTAATACCTCAGTCTCACAGATAGATAGATCGAGTAGATAAAAAAATCAAAAAAGAAATATTACAATTAAACTAAGCCTGTGAACAAATGAATTTGGCAGATATTGGCACAGTGAAAACACCGGAATCCATATTCTTCTAAGCCACACATGGGGTGTTCTCCAAAATAAATCATATATTAGCTGACAAAAAAAGCTTAAGTAAATGTAAAGGAATTGAAATCATCCCATGTGTGCTATCTTATGATAGTGCAAGGAAACTGGAAATCAATGACAAAGGAAACCTTAAAGATTACAAAAACATATGTTAGTTAAGCAATGCCCTTTTGAACAACCAATGGGTCACAGAGCAAATTACAGACAACATTAAACACTATATACAACTAAACAATGATATTGATACAATATTCCAAAAGTAGTCCTGTGAGGGAAAATTATAGTGATTAATGCACACAGTAAGAAAACAGAATGAGCTCAAATAAACAAGCTAATGTTGTACATCAAACTTCCAGGAAAAGAGGAACAAATCAAAGCCAAAGCCCATAAAATGAACAAAATTAGAAAGATAAGAGCAGAAATCAATACAATAGAAACTAGGAAAAAAATACAAAGAATGAATTGAAAATTTGCTTTTGTGCAAGAATAAGTAAAATTGATAGACCATTAGCCAACCTCGTCAAAACGAGGAAAGAAAATCACAAATTCAAACAACTAGGAATGAAAGGGGAGAAATCAGAACACATACCACAGAAACCATGAGATCAACACCTACTATGAGAACCTATATTCTAATAAGATGGAAAACCATAGAATTGGACATGTTTCTAGACACAATCAAATTACCAAAACTAAAAAGAGATGATATAACAATTATAAACAACCTGATCACAGCCAGTGAAATTGAAATTGTACTTAAAATTTACCAAGAAGCTCAGGCTCTGATGGAGTCACTGTGGAATGCCACAAGAAATTTAGAGAAGAACTAATACCAATAATGCTGATTCTCCTTAAGGAAATTGACAGGCAAGCAGTACTTCCAAGGTCATTCCTAGAAGCAAGTATTACCATGATCCCAAAACAAGGAAAAAAAAACCCAACTAAGAAAGAAAACTACAGGCCAATCTCGCTAATGAACATAGATGCAAAAATCCTTAATAAGGTAATGGCAAACAGAATGTAGCAAATCATCAAGAAGATTATACATCATGGTCAAATAGGATTCATACTAGGGATGCAGGGATAGTTCAACATAGGAAATCAGTAAGCATAATACACTATATTAACAGAACGAAAGACAAAACCACATGATCATCTCAACAGGTACAGAAAAGGTTTTGACAAAGTCCAACACTTATTCATGATAAAACGCAATAGAAAATTGGAATATATAGTCTTTACCTCTTTATTTTATAAAAGCCATCTATAGCCATCTACGATAAACCAACATAATATTAAAAGGTCAAAAACTGAATGCTTTCACTATGAAATGAGGAACAAGACAGGGATGGCCATCATCACCTCACCTATTCAACGTAGTGCTGGAAACATTAGCCAGAACAATTAGACAAGAAGAAATAAAAGGGATAAGAATTGGAAAGGAGTAAGTTAAATGATCACTATTTGCAGATGACATCTTCTCTACATAGAAGATTCCAAAAACTCCCCCAAAGATTTCTAGAGTTAATATCCAAATTTACTAGCTTAGAAAGATAGAAAGTGAACACCCAAAAGACAATAGCATTCCTGTACACAAGCAACAAATCCACAGAGAAAAAATTAGGGAAAGAACAGCCTTCATGATATCAACCAAAAAAAGAGAAATGCTTAGGCATTAATCTAAGAAAGATGTAAAAGATCTGTACAGTGAAAATTACAGTACCTTAAAAAAGGAGATTGAGGAGGGTATCAGAAAATGGAATAATATTCTATACCCTTGGATAGGAAGAATCCATACAGTGGAAATGGTCATACTTCCAAAATGGTGATACAGATTTAATGTACTCCCATTAAATGAAAATACCATTACCATATGTCACAAATCTAGAGAAAACATGTTTGAAGTTCTTTTGGAACCAGGAAAGACCTAGAATAGAGAAAGCAATTCCAGTCTACAAAGGCAAATCAGGGGGCATCACATTTCCAGACCTGAAATTATACTACAAATCCACTGTGATAAGTCAGCATGGTTTTCCAAGAAGAAAGGGCCTGAGGATCAGGAGAACCAAGTAGAAGATGGAGATGCATCCCCCAAACACACCCAGCCATCTTATCTTTGAAAAAGAACAAAAATGTTCATGGGAAAAAAGTCTCCTTAATAAATTTTGCTGGAAACTGGTTTTCCACATGCCGAAGACTAAATCTGGCCCCATATCTGTCACCGTACACTAAACTCAAATCAGCATGGATCAGGGATCTAAATATTACAAATGAACCACTAAATCTACTGGAAGAGAAAGTAGATAGAAGTCTCAAAGACATCAGTGTAGGCAGAGACTCCATGAACAAAACCCAGACCACAAAGGAGGTGGTAGAAAGAATCAACAGATGGGATCTCATCTTACTAAAAAACTTTTGCACAGCAAAAGAAATCACCAACAGTGTGAAAAGACAACCCACAGAGTGGGAAAAACTTATAGCCAGTTGTCCCACAGACAAAGGACTTATATCCAGAACATGTAAAGAATTGAAAAAGCATACCTTCCCAAAGACCCAGTCCAAAAGTGGGCATTACATATGAACAGGCACTTCTCAGATGAAGAAATACAAATGGCAAATAAATATATGAAAAATGTTCAACACCATTTATCATGCAAGAAATGCAAATTAAAACAACAGTGAGATTCCATCTCACCCCAGAAAGAACGGCTATCATTATAACAACTGATAACAAATGCTGGAGGGGCTATGGAGAAAAAGGAACTCTTCTCCATTGTTGGTGGGCGTGTAGACTGGTGTAACCACTGTGGAAATTAGTGTGGAGATTATTCAAAAAACTGGGGTTGGAGGTCCCATTTGACCCAGCTACTCCCCTTCTGGGTATTTTTCCAGAAAAAATTAAAATCATCATATCACAGAGATATATGTGTACCCATGATTATAGTAGCATAATTTTTGCTAGCTAAATCTTAGAAACCACCCAGATGTCCATCAGCCAAAGAATGGATAAAAAAGGCATGGGTTTTTTATGTAATGGAGTAGGAATTCACCACAAAAAGGATAAAATGGAGTCTTTCATAGGTGAGTGGATGCACATTAAAATCATACATACAAGTGGAAGAAATCCAGACCCATATGTGCAATCATTGTATTGACTCATTAGTGTGAAAAAACAGACGAGCAAATAAGGTCTGAAATGTACAATAAACATTGTGAATTGGGAAGAAACAGCTCAAAAGCAAAGATGAGGCTTGCCATGGTGGCAAATGCCTGTGATCCTATCACTTGGGAGTCTGAGGCAGGTGAATTGCCGTGAGTTTGAGGCCAGTCTGAAAACTGCATAGCAAGACCCTGTCTCAACAAGAAAAAAAACTTTAAAAATCAAAGAGAAACTTTGATGCAAACCGGGCAAATGAAAAAAGAAGAAAAAGAAAAAAACATATGTATACACAAGATAGTTAAGATTATTATACAGTTAGTTTCTCTTAGTTCATTAAAAGAAAGCCTTGTGCTAATATTGCATAGGCAAGATAGCGTGCCCATATCTTCCACTCCGTCTTGGTTACTTTTCTCTCCTTGCTGAGACAAAATACCCAGCACCCAAAATGAAGGAAGGAAAGGTTTATTTCCCTTACAGTTTGTGGAGGTTTCAGTCCACACTTGGCTGCTTCAGAGGCAGAGTTGGCATATGGCAGAGGGCAAACTTCATGGCAGCAGAGCACAGCAAAAACAACCAGAGCAAAAACCAACAGCAAAAGGGGGGGAATGGCTGCAAGCAGCCTCTTTCTCTCCTTTGCCTCGTAAACAGCCTACACCCACCCAGTGGGCGTGTAGCTCTCACACAGTCTCCATGCCCTCCTCTTCCATAGGCTCAGGATGTATACAAAGTAAGCACCCTGGCTTTCTGCTGAATCACATAGTTAACCTTTTAAACTCCCCAAGTTGACACAATGTATCAACCATAACACACTCTAAATAACTACTAGGAAGGCAACAATACACAAGGTATCAATGATGGTAACTGTCCTAATAACCTGTTTGAGACTCGGTTTCATTGCTGTTTACTTTTTAAAAAGAACAACTGGGATGGGGGAAAGGAGAAAAGAAGGAAGGAAAAATATACATCTGATAACTAAGATAATTATACTGCTAATTGCTATTGATCTATTAAAGGAACAGTTAATGCTTAATTGTTTGACCAGTCTTGCATGTCTGTATTTGGTAATCTGAGCAACTACTTTGAAGAGAACAATATATATAACATGACAAACATTATTAATTTCCTAATGTTGTGTTTTGAAATTCTGTATCATTTTTATAGTTGTTTTTAATTATTTTAAAAATAAAAATAATAATAAAAAAGAAAAGACAACGAGAGGAAAGGGGAAAGGAAAAAAGGAAAAATATGTATACACAGGATAGTTAAAATAGTTTTACATCTAGCTTGTCTTAGTTGCTTGAGCAGAATGCTTTGTGCTAATATTGTTTATACAAAATATTAAATCTATGGCTTGTACTCTGACGAACTAATATGAAGACAACAATATGCAGTACATCACCTATTGTAACTCTCCTAATGACCTGTTTTGAAGCTTGATTTCATTGTTTGTTTATCTTTTTTTCATTAAAATTTTTCTCGTAAAGAAGGCAAACTTTTGTCAAAGGTTGAAACGTTATAGCCCTATGTTATCGTAGGGCTATAACACAGAGGCAATGCTCTATGAACATAGAAGCAATGCTCCTTCACACAATCTTAATAAAAGAAATGATTGCAAAATTGTATATTTCTCTATTTTCCTTACTTTTTTCTTCATTTCTTTGAGGGCATTTTGCCCTATGGACAAAATATGTATTTTTGTTTTTATGCCTTTTTGAAAATGATTTGTTTTAATTTTTATGAAATAGAATTCTAAGTGTGGTAAAATGATTGGCATTTAAGTGATACAAATTAGAAATTTAAGCTCTCTTATGCTTGTTCTTCACCTGGTGTTATCTTTTTACTCCATATTACCGTGTTTATATATTAAGAAACACAAAGCAACATTTATAAAAATCCACCGTGTCAGTCTTTGCTTTGTAGTTGCACTACTGCTGTTCTATACAGTTACTACTCTGGTGGAACTAGAGTCCTTCAGTTTTAATATTCATTGTTTTATGTTGGTGTATGTGTGTATATGGGGGCCATGTACACCCTTCTTTTGTTCAAGTTCTGCTTTATTTTCTAATATATTTTAATATATTAATTTATCTTACCAATTGCCATTAAGTGATATACCTTTGAGCATCTTCATGGCTATCCTAGGGCTGGCAATTTACAAATCTAATCTCTCATAGTTCACTTCGAGTTAATATAGACTTGTATTTTATGTAAATCATCAAACATTTGAAGCAACAGAGGTTCCTGTACAGTGTCATCAAAATCTTATGAATTTCTATATTCCCACCGAGGGTAATCATCATCATACTTCTTTAAATTAGTTTTATACTGTCACCGGTATTTTAAAAATATGTGAAAAGCATGTGGAGTGTGGCAGCACAATTCTTAACACCAGCCCTGTGGGAAGCTGTGGCAGAAGGGTCCTGAGCTCAAGTCCAGCCTTGGAATGAATTCACTGATCAACGCTTGTCACAAATTTTTTAAAAACAGTAAAGCAAGGGCTGAGTTATACCTTCGTATGAAGGCCCTGGGTTCAGTCTCCAGTACTGCAAGAAGAAAAAAATCTGAACAGGGCTACAAAGGTTCTTTTCTAACTGCTCTGACACTGCGGGCTCTGCCCATTCCCTCCTAAACACCTGCACTACTTGCCTTCAGCATGGAGCGCTTTAGTCAGCACACACTATGCAAGAGCATATTCGTGCAAAAGTTGAAAACTATTGTTTAGTTCCATATCAGTTGATAATACCTTTAGATATTACAGTTTTGTGCTTATAGAATGCTTTGTTTTTTTGTCTCTAGTAGTTAGACGTATTTTTACTTCTTTGCAACACTGAGAATTTTATGCTCATTTAAGTTATGCTCTTCCCATATGTCACATATCTTCTATTTCTGATTGCTCCCAAGACTTTCTATCTTGCGATGTCAACCACTACATTATTTTCTGGGTAGCCAAGTGGTTATTTTGTTTTTGTTTGTTTTGGCATTTTTTTCCTTTTTGTACTTTTGCTGCCTGTGTTTGTATCCTATTCAGATTGATGGATGCAGTTTTTCTCTATTTGAATAGCTTTATGGCTATGCTTTTTCTGAAATACTTTTTCTTTAAATGCTCTCTCTCCTTTCTTTGAATTTTGTAATGAAAAATCATAACCCTACACATTTACAGCAGGCAATAGAATGTTTGCATCAATATACATTTCATAGAAATATCTAATCAAGCTGATTAACATGTGCTTCCCTGTATGAGCTTTGTTTTTTGTCATGAGAATAATCAACTTGTAAATAATTTTGAAACAGATTGTGAACTTTTATTAATTGTATTATTTTTAAATGATTGAAATAATTAAACTCCCATAAGCAAAGTAAAAGATTTACTTGAAGTTTATAAGTGTTGAATCTTTTTTCCAAGTAACAATCGATTATTAATATCTATTATTTTGTAAAATAACTGTTTACAGAACCACCTGCCAATTTGAATTGCATTTTTAAAAATTTATCACTGACTTTTTCAGTTCCTTATACATTGAGGATACTAGTTGCTCATCAGATGTATGGTGTAGATGTGTGTTCAATCAGTGGGTTTTATCATCCTTTTATTTTTTTCTTTGCTGTGAAGAATCTTTTCTTTGATATAATCCCAGTCTGTGGTCTTGGTATTATTGTTCATGGTTCTGCCACCCCACTTCAAAAATCATTTACCTAAGAACATTTCTGAAGAAATCATACTTTTATTTTCTTCTAGTATCTTTAAACTTTCAAATCTTGACATCTTTGTCTTTGCTCTATTTTAACCTGATTTTGGGGTATGATGTGAAGTAAGAATTCAGTCTTATTCCACATGTGGCCGTCCACTCTTCCCAACAGCACCTATAGAACAGATGTCTGTTCACTATTTTGTCCTTATCACCTGTGTCAAGAATCAACAAACTGTGAAGACTGAGATGTATTTGGGGGCACTTTGTGCTGCTTAAAGTGTTAAGGTATCTTTTTTTTATGCTAGTGTAATAATGTTTTAATTACAATATATTTGTATTATTTTCTAAATCAGGGAGTATGAAGCATTGAATTTTGCTTTTTGCTTAAGACTGCTTGACCTATTCTGGGTACCCTCTGGCTTCAAACAAATTTTACATTTTTCTATCTTTGCAATATTTTCACTGAAATCACAGACTTTAGATGACCTTGTATATTCTGAATATTTCAATAATAATAATGCTTTTGGCTTAGTTACTTTACTATCATTGCTGAGACAGTTATCCATCACCCAAGGTTAAAAGAAGAAAGGTTTATTTAGGTAGAAGTTTCGGTCTTTAGTCAGAAGCACAACAGTTCACGGCAGTGGAAGGCACCAAAAGCAACAATGGAGTAGACAGCAAAGACAAGGTGCTTGCTGCCACTTTCATCTTATCCAGATGGTTGGGATTAGGATGCTGCCCGTCCGCTCGATGACTGACCCAACAGTCAGCCACACTTTGAACATACATCCCCACTGTTTTTGCCTCTTGGCAAATCATGTCTGGATGTCTCCGTTTCATGTTTTCTTATGCTGTCATGGCCTCTTTAAGGTCTTCAATGGATTAAAAATGTTAACATTTCAGGTTCATTTTGGCTTTGGAGAAGAGAATGGAAGTCACATAGTGCCAGTTCCAGCGAATAAGCTGGATACGAGCACAGTACAGAGAATTTGCAAGCCTGCTAGTGTGCTGCAGGGCGACGACTGTGTCTTCACGGAGATTCTCTTCTAGGCATTTTGACCCTTAAAGGACCATTCTGCTCTTTCCTGACAGCAAGGACATGATTTCTGTTACTGGTGTCAGGCATACACGGAAGGGAGAGAAAGAAATCCAGGAGATAAAACTAGCCTGGAAACTGCCACCTTGCCGTCCCTTTTCAGAACTGGCTACTATGCATTGATTTTCAGGGTTATCACTTAGGTTATGAAGAAATATTATGGAAAATTTTTACTGAATTTAACATGAAGAGTTAATAATATCACAGTAAAAATGGGACATCCAAAAGATTAAGTTTGTACATGAATTCCAATTTGCCTTTCAGTTTTACACTTTTCATGAGTCATTTTCAATTCCTTTAGTGTGCATCATATTCTTTGACATAGGTATGTGGTTGTCCAGTGTCTGAAGTGCTGAAGTTCTAGCTCTTTTCACTGATTCTGATACTACATTGTGAAATACTGTGTAATCTTGAAATATTCACAGAGACATAATTAAAACGCAAAAGATTACTGAGA